>WUAW01006493.1:46393-56891 GCA_017165845.1 Thaumetopoea pityocampa | reverse complement strand
GCTAGCACACACAAATATCGATATGTCGTATTACACAACCCCATTTACCATATGTATTTTGTCGATTAAGCGCTAGTCGTTGGGGCCTCAACTGACAAAAACAAGCGGTTGAAGGGTTAGGACAAACACTGATACAGTTCTACAAGTGGATAGGTTCACATCCCAAAATGGTAGATTGACACGCGTATTTTAAGTTAAAAAATAAGTATTACAAAATTAGTTTTATGCTGTGGTGTGATTACAGGTTTATGGAACCAATGGCATGGAACTTAGTGAAAAATATGATCTTGTATGTTTGTGTACTAATTTGATTAATTATCAACTATATTATATGNGCTAGCACACACAAATATCGATATGTCGTATTACACAACCCCATTTACCATATGTATTTTGTCGATTAAGCACTAGTCGTTGGGGCCTCAACTGACAAAAACAAGCGGTTGAAGGGTTAGGACAAACACTGATACAGTTCTACAAGTGGATAGGTTCACATCCCAAAATGGTAGATTGACACGCGTATTTTAAGTTAAAAAATAAGTATTACAAAATTAGTTTTATGCTGTGGTGTGATTACAGGTTTATGGAACCAATGGCATGGAACTTAGTGAAAAATATGATCTTGTATGTTTGTGTACTAATTTGATTAATTATCAACTATATTATATATTACATTCCTAACTTGCTAACATGACGTACGTTACTGCTAAAATTATATGAATAAAAATGTAAATTTCATTTTTTTTAACATATATGTGTTAGTAGTTTCTTGTTTGTATAAAGTATTAGTATTTAAATGTTTATATACTTTGCTATAATTTATCGCTGCTCGATTTAAGTTTTTTTTTAAATTTTGAAAATGTTTGTGCAATCCGTTCCTTGCAATAAGCGTGTTTAAAATTATTTAAGAATTCAGAATAATATGAAACAGTATGAGTAGAGGCAGTGAATTAGACGTACGTATCTTCAGCAATATTGTGTATATTTTGTTTAGATGAAAGTACCTATTGTGCAAATAACGAAATTATGCGGTAATAAAGCAGTTTGAAACGGTCTTCAATGGTTTTATTTAAACAGTTGCTTTTGTTTCTCCAAAAACCAAATCAACCGCCCATATATTTAATTTTTATCTCTACTCTAAGGTTGACTGGTAGAAAATGCCTAAGTCCTTTTGTACATATTTTATGTATGAAGTGTAAATAAATCACTTGCAACATCACTCCGACTAGCTCGGTGCTCGTGCGGTTCCGCACACTTGTCGGTGCGGTGTTACTGTTGCCCGGCTCGGTCACCGTGGTCTTTTGTTGCCAAACAAGTGCCGGTCGTACTGCGCGATACGCCGACCTCAATGATACTATCCGTCGGGCACTGCCCGCCGTCAATATTCCAAGTATTTTGAAACCTAATGATCCGAGTCATGATGACGGTAAGAGGCCTGACGGAATGACACTAGTCCCGCGGAGGATGGGACGGCGTTTAGTGCGGGATGCTACTTGCGTTGACACTCTCACCGTCTCATCTTCCAGAGACAGTCATTAGGTTGGCGGCGCGGCAGCCGGTGCTGAATTCCTTAAGCGTCACAAATACATTTCGACCAGCACAAATTATATTTTTGAGGCATTTGGAGTGGAAACAATAGGGCCTTGGGGAGCGGGAGCTCACAAAGTTTTCAAACAGATCGCGGCCCGCCTGGTCAGCACAACGGGCGAGCAGAACGCGGGCCGCCATTTAGCTCAACGCTTAGCTATACAATGCCCGCGTAGTGCGCACCCTACCGACCGACAAGAGTGCACCCCTCTTAGAATATTTATAGCTTTAAGGTAATTATTGTTTTAATAATATTTATTAATATTTAAAAAATAAATATATACATCTGGTGAACTGACAATGAAAGCCAATAAAAATTTATTATTTATCTATATAATATAATCTTATGTCAACTTTCTTCCATTTTCACATCCAAACATCCAAATTTCTCGAGTAACTCCTGTTTCTTTCTCCTGAGAAGCGCCTCTTCGATGTCTTTCTGTGAGGGCACCGCCACGTGTGACGTCACCGTCCTGGGCTCTTCATCGTCGTCTTCTATTCTCTTATCATCCGGCTGAAAAATAAAACGATATCTAATCGTCTGCCTTAAAGTTCTTATTCAGAATTTTATTTTTTTTAGATTAATAATGGAATTATATGAATAACAGACAGATTGAAGATAAGTGATAGTTAGTAGAATGTGGAAAATATACCATAAAACCAAAAAATATTTGGAAGAATTTTGTTAAATTATAAGCATAGAAGCGTTTTGGTGGTAATTTGAGCGATGGAATGTTTAGTATGTAAGAAGTTATTAATCTTGCCTTCGGTTACTGGGATTCGTCTTCCGGCATAATAATAATTTAATAATAATAGTGAACAATATTGAAACGGCAAAATCGGAATAGGACTGAATCGTTCTGCAGAAATCTCACCTAGACGACGTAGTTCCTTGAATTGACGTCAAAATATCCAGGGCGCAACAAAATTACTATATCCACCTGCTTCGTATTGTTAGTTGAGATATATTTAGTAATTAAAATTTGGCAGTAAGGCTTTGTACCTTAGCCCATTTATAGAGACGAATTAATATAATAATAATTTATACAGCTATTCATATCAGCATTATAAATTGTCACCATTGTCACCATACTCACATCCTCCGGATAGATATTTTCCTCTTCAGGTAAATTTTGTTCTTTATTATTTTCTTTATTCTGTTTCCATTCTGCTACAGCACACGCTATGGCTATAATATAAATATTTTTTTAGTTAATATATGCTTAAACATTACAATATTATTTTTTGGCACAAGATCTGAACATTCAGTGTAGAAGTTAAAGCGAAACCACTCTTATATGTTCTTCACTGGACTTTAATAGGTTGTATTTCAACAGACAAACCACAAAGTGATAAGGAACGTGTGCCAGTTTATTTCTACAAAGTAATCGGTACAATATGCTAAACTAAAAGCTAGTAAAAACAATGACTGCACGAATGGCGCAGTGGTTTAAGCGTCCACTGCGCTGTCGAGTGTTGTGGGTTCGATCCCTACACTGAACAACAACTTTGTGTAATCCACGAATTGTTGTTCTGAGTCTGGGTGTTCTGTGTTCCCGTTATTTGAATGTTTGTAAAGTCCCCGCGACACAGGCATTAGTCCTAATGCGGGAGTTGTCTTTTTATAAAAAAAATGACTATGACCATATCTACATCGCATTTTTTTTTTCAATTTTATTTTGCCTCTGTCTTTAATAACGTAAAGGATTCTTAGGATACCTTCTTCTTTACGTCTATTGGACGTCTCTCGTCTAGCTAATCCAGAGCGTAAAACGAAAATTCTTTAGCAAGTGTAGCCGCGTTTTTGCATTATTTTTTAATGCTATTGCTGTTANAAAGGATTCTTAGGATACCTTCTTCTTTACGTCTATTGGACGTCTCTCGTCTAGCTAATCCAGAGCGTAAAGAAAATTCTTTAGCAAGTGTAGCCGCGTTTTTGCATTATTTTTTAACGCTATTGCTGTTATGTGTTATTGCTGTTGTGTGTTGTTGCTGTTGTGTGTTGTTGCTGTTGTGTGTTGTTGCTGTTGTGTGTTGTTGCTGTTGTGTGTTATTGCTGTTGTGTGTTGTTCCTGTTTGTTGGATTGAATAGTGCTAGCTATTTTGCCTTTAATTTAAATACCTCGACAGCACACGAAATTTTTGTCGACAGTTTTAGATGTTACGCCTCAACTTTTACTTTTTCTTTCTAGCGACATATCAAACATCTAATTAGATTCGAGAATGGAATGAAAATACGCACATAAACCCTGAAGCGTCATGGTAATGCAATGATTATGGCGTCGCCTTCGGATTCGAGAGTTTAGCGTAACTAGAAAGTTACGGCTGAGCGAACTAACATTTCCATGGCTTTACAATATTTTTTCGAATATACACGATACAGTGGGTTCCAGCTGGTGTCTCCATGACACTGGTCGTCGTTGAACTGTGGAGACCTGCGGCGGTACTGTCACACAGCACTCGGCTTAATACGATATAATGCTGTCAATGGTGTCAATTCTGATGTAACACAAACTAAATTTGACTTTCTCTATCTTTTTCTAACGCCAAACACCAAAACGAGATAGTAAACATTTTTAGCGAATACCAATCTTATATTTCTATTAAAAGGTACAGAAAAATGTTGCGTTTTTGCATAAATTTAGTCGGTATGTTCCAAAGTCACATCTAAATCTCTTAATTTTGACTTGTCTAAACAAAACTGACAGCGAACCAAAATTGTAGCTATCTCGTTTTGGCGTTTGATATTAGAAAAAGATAGGAGAGACTGATTTAGTTGAATTTAGTTGAATTCTGTTACCGCAGAATTACCACCATTGTATATGTATTAAACCTGAAAACTACAAAAGCTATTGGTTTGTGTAAACTGCATATACCTTCCTTTTCTGCGACTTCCTCCAGCGGCAGCAGGAGGCCGTCATCGTCGTCCCTGTAGCCGTAGTAGTCGGCGTCCACGTCGCGCATGAGGTCCGCGCGCGTGCGCCGCGGCGGCGGCGGCGGTTCCTGCTCGAACAGCTCTCGCACGCCTGACGACGTAGAGGCTTAGTTCCCAGTGGTCCAGGTGGACCCCCAGGGGTCCACAGGACATTCGACGGGGGTCTACGTTGACGTACGCAAATTTCCATAGTTAGAACTAATCGTCACATTTTTTGTCGAATTTTGGGAAATGGTATAAATGTAGCTGCAGGGGGTCCACCGGAATTAGCTAAATTTTGAAAGTGGTCTATGAGAAAAAGAAGTCTGGGAACCTCTGATATAGAGTAACTGACATAGAACTTGAGAAAATGATACCGCGAGGCGGTGAGATCCACGACTGAGAGGAACGCGGACGCCGTTCACGCTAAACAAACATTTTAACATATTATACGAGAACAAACAAGACATATTTGTTTTGATTTGTCTACATAATATTTTGTAGAAATTGAGATCTTACGGAAATCATACAAAATCACAAGTCAGAATATTAATAGAAGATCCTGACCAATATAAAATGTTGCTAATGGGAAGATAATATAATATATTCTGGACACTCGCACATCGATCCAGTCCCAAACTAGCATACCCCGTATCTTGGGTACTAGACAACGATATACATATCTGTATAGATAAATAAAGTCCATGACTCAGATTCAAATATTAGTGCTCATCATAGAAGTTTCGAACCCAGGACTCATCGGCACAGAAGCAGGGTCACTGCTACTGTACTAATCAGTCATCTTATAAACGTACAGAACAATAAAAAGGATAACCTGGTAGATCTTTAGCGGCTCCGAAATACTTGTAGCCCCTGTTCCCGGGGACTTCTTTGCCGTCTTGGTCGAGCATTTTGGGCCCGACGCGCGCGTGGTCCGGCCCGCCCAGCGCCTTGATCTGCACCTCCCAGTGGCGCTTCTCGCGCATCAGCTTGTTGATCTCGTCGTTTAGGTCGCGGATACGGAATTCTCCCAGACCGGCTGACAAACGATTAAATAAAAATTAATAAAAGCATAGCCATGTGCTCGATGAGATGTCACCATACAAATTTTCTTAAATGTTTTTAGGTAACCTACTCAGACTAAATATTTTACCCCACTTAGAGGATTTGTATAATACATTGTTGGTCTAGTGGTGACAGACATGATCCAAAATATCGTGAGTTCGAGATCTCGGTCACGGAGCACTGAGTTAAGATTTATGTACTATATCTACATTGGTGCTGATTCTGTTCTAACAGAACTTAACTAAATTTAGTCCCTCCCTGTCTTTTTCTAATGTCAAACGCCAAAACGTGATAACAAACATTTATAGCGAGTACCGACCTACTTTTCTGTCAAACGGTTCAAAAAAATGTTGCGTATCTTTAGTCCGTGTGTTCAGAGATCGCGTCTAAATCTTTAAATTTTGACGTTTCTAAATGAAACTGACAGCACCAAAATTGTAGCTATCTAGTTTTGGAGTTTGACATTAGAAAAAGACAGGAAGAGACTAAATTTATTTAAGTTCTGTTACAACAAAATCAGCACCATTGTAGACAGCAATGTATTTCAACAGGAAAAAACAGAATAAGGAAAATTTCGTGAAGTCACATATATGCCTGCATGGATATGTGAAGTCTACCAACCCGAATAAGGCTAGCGTACCAGACTATGACCTAAACCCCACTCCTGATTGAGGTCCTTGTCCATGAGACAAATATACATTGGGTATGATGATGAATAAATTTATCGATAAGTTGGCATAAATAAAAGTTCACGCTCTTACCGTGGTTATGAGCTGAGCTCGAGTTTCACACGATCACGGAAGTGTGCACACTGGAGTCTAACTAGATTATATTAGTATGATTTTTAGTTAATTTCAGGTGGAACTTTCATCTCAAGACAAGGCGTTATGACATGGAGAGGAGTGTGACTGCGGACAATAAAGTGAATAGTGCTTTAAAAGCTGTAAAAGTGCTCCGTCGTTCTCACAAAAGGTTCATTTGATTATTTCTAATACAGTTTGTGATGCAATTGGTAGCTATATTTTTATACAGCCGCCCTTGCAGTGCCAAAATAAGAACGAAAGTTAATGCAGTGGAAATAAGTTCCAGAAAGAGTATATCTGTGAGACACCGACCGATTGGTAGAGGAAGTTTGATAATTGGTCGACATATGTATATGTATGTCGACATATGTATGTCGAGCAGATTTGAGTGGAACTGTCGGAAGAGAACATCCAAGGAAAATCATATATGACCAAATAAACAACTTTGATAAAGGTCGATTGTACCAATAAAAAAATTGATGACTAGGGTATGAAAAGATATATAGATGTGGATGAGATGAAAGAAGTATCCTAGAATCACAAAATGATACAAGCTGTAATCTTTGTCTAACCCATTGATGCCTAGTGGCCTAATCGGTCAAGCGATCTTATCCAGGCGATATACAGGACACAAGATAGAATATTAATAGATGATGACTAGAAATATAAATCTGCATTGTACCAGCTGTCAAAAACGCGTGAATTTACAAAGAAAATATATTAGCTAAGCAGAATCAACCCACACCCGAAAAGTGATTTTCGTGACAAAAAAGTTTGGCGACTTCGGTCTAATGTGATTGTAATTCACGATTAATTGGGTCAATGGTGATCTTGCTTCCCAGTAGGAACAAAAATAGACACGAATATTTATACCAAAGATAATTATAAAAAGTATCAAAATAATCATCTTTACGACTGTCGATGTATTGACGATATACGAGCATGTGCAGGATCAAATAAAAATAGTTTTTTTATTTTTATTTATTGTCAATTAAATTTGAAATATGTGTTCTATATTTCTTACAATGAATTATAAATAGTCCATGCGGAACGGTAGATGTGTGTTTATCTTAGACTTACTGAATATCCCACACTTCAATTTATCGAATATTATCAATTTCATCCAGTACAAATGACAATCTCAACATAGAGTTGAGATTATCATTTGTATAATATTTCCTTGTGTAATTAGCGTCAGAGAGCCTATCTTAGGTTCTGTATCTAAATGGATGATACTATATTTGACAAAACTAATTTGACTTATGAGTACATTTATGACCGAAATGTATTGCGATCTGCCTAGGCCTTTTGATAAGATTATATTTGTAATTATCTATCGACTAAAATATGTTATCAAGAACGCGTTAGGGTACTGTTTCTAGTACATTTTCATTTATTTCAGGTAGGTAAAAATATATGTAAGTATAAATGAAATATTAATATTGATATGTATAAAATATGTTGATTTTTATTTCTTCCTTCCTTTTTGTTTCTTTCCTTTCTTACCTCCGCCATCTTTAACTTTAGCTTTCTTACGATCATCACCTTTGGATAGCTTACATTTTGCTGTTTTCTTTGCTTCAAGTTTTGCTGTCTTCTTCAAATCTTCGTCACTGCACTGCTGTGAAATATTACTAATCTCCATAAGATTAGCTGACGGAGCTTTTGGTGTAATCAATTCTATTTCAAGGTCAGTCTTTTTATCTTTCGTTTCTAACTTTTTACCAATTTTCAGTATAAATACATCTTTATGTGGGTGTAACATTTTTTGCATGTTCACTGGTACAGGACAATTTGTTGGTGTCACGTTAATTATTTTCTTGTCTTTTCTGTCAAGTGTTTTGTCAGTCCCTCGACATGTGTATTTTAGGTTCGATGTGTAAATTTTTTCGGGGTATGAGAAATCTTTCGGCATTTCAAATTGTATTTGTTCTCCTGTGTTATACGGAGTGTTTTCACAGGTACACAACTCTTGAATTTTATCATATTTGCCTGTTCTTTCTACTTTTGAACTTTTCGGAACTCTTATTCTTAATTCGTTGGAATTCATTTTCGTAAATATTTCGTCGTATTTTGGTAATTCATCTATAAAATTAATAAGTCTTATCTTAAGATTGTACAAAAAGGCTTAATGAGCATATAACATAATACTTAATAAATCAGGAAAAGGACTTGAGGGTAGAAAACGAAAAACTAACTAAAAGGCTGACGTTGCTGCAAAAGAATAACCAATTGTTGGAAATTCTAAGGTTTTTCTAATTGTTGATATTGAGTTAAGGGCAATCATAAATTTTCAAAATATTTTGTACTTTTTATATGAACCTACACCTCAAACATCACAGAACAGTCCACATTGCATTTGGTTATTACCAAATAACGTGAAAAAAAGATCTGTCATATTACTATCAAAATACACAAAGGATAACAGCGTTACGAACGTTTCCATCGAAATAAATATACACTGGTCTCTAAGGCAAACCTTAAACCTCGTCCTTACAAGTCAAAAGGTGTGTTGTTGTTGAGTTGTAATACTTACCATAATTATTATTGTTGTTGAGTTGTAATACTTACCATAATTATTATTGTTGCGATTGTTGTAATACTGCGCAGCTCGATAAGATCGTTTAGAGACAACGCTAGATGACGGGCTTTCAGCCCGCTTAGATGCAGTAGGAGGCGTACATAACGGGGCAACTTTCTTAGACATAACACCTTCATCTAGTAATATTTTTCCTTGGTCGTCCATTTCTACTCTTTGACAAGAGTACATCGTCATGCCGTTATCTTCTTTTAGTAAAAAAGAAGTCCCTTGAGGTCTTGGGGAGGCGCAGAATGCAGTGGTTATCTCCTTGCCTAAGAATGACATTCGAACTGTCACTTCAATGATTCCTATTGAGTCTCTATTTTCGTTGTTACCACAAGATAAGTAATACATATTTTTAGACAGCGGCGTCGATGTGGTACACAAAATGTTATCTGTTGGCTGTTCTTCAGTCCATTTTCTGCACAGTTCTTCGCGTAAAGTATTAAACTCAGAGGTGTAGTCCATGCGTGTTTCACCTATCTGGGTTACACAAGAAGAGCATGGAGGTTGTTTGGATAGTTGTAAAAGTATTTCAAATTCCTTAATACTGCAAATTTTATCGTAAGTCATTGCAAACAACGTTGATTTTCCCAGATTCAATTTACTAAAATTGTCAATTTCTCCGAAGGATTGATCGTATAATATGATTGGTGTTTTCCCCAAAAATTGAGCTGATATAACTAAGTTGTTGTAATCAATATTAAAACATTCACACTTCATGTGAATTTTATTGATAATTATTTCTAAGAGGAACAAGTGGTATGGAAAATTTACGTCCTCTTCATTCTCACAAAAACATAGATCTAATTTAGTTCGAGCGATATCTTCAGTCAAATATTTAATCGATTCTCTTAAGGCATTAGCTTCATTTGTGAGCACTTTACTCATAGTGGCAATTTTATCAATATTGGTTGTGATTGTATTCGCTTCTGGATCCGAATCCTGTGATAAATTCTTAACGGTGTCGGTTAATTCACCGACATGTTCACTTAAGCATTTACCTTGAGGTTCCAAACTAGAAACAGTCTCTTCTATAGTCTGTTTTAGGTTGTCTGATTTAATGCTGGGCCTTTGGTTTTTGTTACTCATAATAGATGCTTTAGCTGAGGTTTTTAATTCTGGTTCCACATCCCGTGATATTTTTTTAACGATTTTTGTTAGTTCACTATCACGGTCACTCAATCTTTTCCCTTGCGGTTTCAGATTAGAAACAGACTCTTCTACAATGGTTTGTTCTATATGTTCCGATTTGTTACTGAGCGTTTTTTGGCTTTTTAGTTCAGAAGTAGTACTTCTAATGCTTTTAACGGACATTGTAGCTGAAGTTTTTGGGGTAGTGACAGCACCAATGCTGTGTTGTGGGCTGGCTGGCCCCGGCGGCATTTGTGACGAGTGTACAGACGGCGATTGGTACATTTGCGAAAGCTCGACCTTGTTTTCGTTAGAGGGATTATCTACGGCACTTGGTTTTACCACACGTTGTATAGAAGGTGACTTTCGTTCTTCACTCTCATACATTTTGAATTTTTTTAAAATAAATTGTAA
>WUAW01006493.1:21609-33034 GCA_017165845.1 Thaumetopoea pityocampa | reverse complement strand
GAAATCATCCCAATTAAACACAAAATTTTAACTTTTTTGTAAATACGTTATTATTCTATTGGATGAGCGATATAGTTTTTGCAACTTCTTCCACTTCAAATCATACTTGTATTTTTGACATCTGGTATAGTGCTATTCACTTTGAAAGATTTAAATTTCTAACTGTAATGAAGTAAACGTTGACCTTTGGAGGTCAATATAAACCTCTTTGAAATTTGGGTATCGATGACCTTGATGTTTACCTACATAACTAAAAGTTATATTTTCTTAAACGTAACTTAGCAGGAAGTCGGACGCACTCTGGCAATGGAAATCGGGATTAATAATGTCAAGAAGAAGACGAAGAACTAAAAGTTATATTTTCATCTCAAGTAAACAAAAAATCAGAAGAATAAATTTATTGCCGATTGCGATTGCTTTTTAATTAATTATTAACTACAGGCACATTTATTAATAGTGTCACTACATCTCTTCTCGTGGATGCTTTGGGAGCCAGCTAAGGGATGTACCAGGGTAATGGGCTGCAGCGTTATCCTGTTATTCAATCTCAATCTGCAACCTCCAAGACGCCTGCCAAGCCTAGAGATTATGGCAAGTCCTTTCTTTTTGAGGTAGAGGCCTACGTCCACCAGTGAAATGAAATGAATGAAATGAAATGAAATTTATTAATTCACCATCATAAGTAACAGTATCATAGGAACAACATAAACATAAACATAAAGTGGTCCTAGAGTATACAAAAAATAAACAGCTAACTGCCAAACTAGGTGGATCTGTATTATGGCAGTTAGTGATGGCACCAGTGGACTTATACTGATAATGTGTGATGATGGTGACTCACCTGTAGACGATGCCTCTCTTGTGTAAGAACTTCAATCCTGACACTATTTCGGCGGCGTAAAAGCGAGCGCGCGCCTCCGGGAACCGCCCACTCTGCTGAATGTGGAACATCAGGTCGCCGCCGTTCAAGTACTCCATCACGAAGAACAGATGAGACTAAAAATAAATATTTTGTATGTTAAGTATAATGATTGCATTAAATAGGACTTAGCTTTGCTTAGGTTTTAGGAATATTTCTTCGAAATAGAATTGTTATAAAATTTACGTTTTACACGCGTAAGGAGTGATAGCCTAGTGGTGTCTAGTTGTATGATCATGCGTGTCACGTTAAGATTTCGAGTTTGAATCCGAGGCACGCACCTCTGACTATTCGAAATCATGTGCGTATATAGTGTGCGCATAAGTTTATCTGTTACTAGCTTTTGCGCGCGGCTCAACAATTTTATAACAGTATAGATTAATTATCAGTCGCTTTATACGACGAAGGAAAACATTGTGAGGAAACCTACATGACCGAGAGATATTCTCGACAGCGTTTGAGGTGTGCTAATCCGAATTAGGCCAGCTGGGTGGACTAGCCTCACCCCTGTCATTCGGAGAGGAGTCCCGTGCCACAGAGTAACTTTTACACGTGCCCAGCAGTGGGACAGTGGCCATATACTGTAATCGTCATTATCAGTAACCCAACATGGGTTGATGATGATAAAAGACTGTTTTTTTTTATGAAGATGATATCGCTTAAAAAGTTCTAACACAACTCCAGACATGAGTTTGGAGGATATGCTTGAAAACCTATAAAACATCTATGTAGACCAGAGGTTCCCAGACTTTTCTTCTCATAGACCACTTTCAAAATTTAGCTGGTTTCGGTGGACCCCCTGCAGCTACATTTCTACCGTATTCCCAAAACTCGACAAAAAAATGTGAAGATCAGATCTAACTATGGAAATTTGCGTATGCCAACATAGACGCCGTCGAGGCTCCCGTGGACCACTGGGGGTCCACCTGGACCACTTTGGGAATTAAGGATGACGTTTTGTAGGTTTTCAAGCATACTATGATAATTTGGTATGACGCGAATCTATTTTAATTCGTGTAACATTCACTCACATCAGTCTGAAAAGTTGCAAACAAATGGCAGAGGTAGGGGTGGTTCGTGCCCAGTGCCAGGACCTTCCTCTCTATCAGTGTGCACTCGACGTCGTCATCTTCTAACACAACGTCCTTCTTCAGACATTTGACAGCATAGTAGTATTCTGTGTCCCTCAGTTCTGCTAACAACACCTGAAATTACAATGTAATAAATTGTTTTTGAACATCTATGATAAAGGCCTAGTAATCTTTGGATCATCAGGCAGGCGTTTGGATAATAAGGCCGTCTTAGTCTACATCTGATACAGTCTTAGTGCCACTAAATGGTAAATAAACTCCAAAATTGATATGTTTTGGACGAAGTAGATGCTTAATATAGTTGTTCTTGGAGTACGATCTCATTGAGGCTCTAAAAGGACTGTCTGAATGTTGTAAAGTAACATATGAAATTTTATTGAGTTATCAGAAAAGATTTTATATATAGGTCAAAGGTCAAATTGGTATTGAATATAAAGGCAAGCATGGACTACGAAGCTGGGACGTAGGTATCATGGTTTTTTTTTAGACAGACAGAAGCAGAGAGCTCGAAGTCTAATTGTGAGTTTGTATAAAAGGCGTCTATACTAGTACCAACAACTATATCTATAGCCTGTCGATGAGTAAATTTACTTCGATATAGTATACTAGCTTAAGCCCGCGAATACGCGGGCATAAGCTAGTCAAAGTCTGTCGCTTCATCCCCAAGCTATATTCTTCCCCACTAAAGGGGCAAGAACCTCCTCAAATCAGGAGGAGAATTAGGCCGTAGTCCGGGTTGGTATACTTCACACACCCATGCGGGCATGCAGGTTTCCTCACCAAGTTCTCCTTCTCCGTTAAGTATATTGATGTCTACAATGTAGACCGTACATGAAGTAGAAATAACTCAGTGGTACGGGACTGGGATCGAAGCTACAACCTTTTGGATTACAAGTCGTGTCGGGCATCAGTAGACGATCCATTGTAATTAATTCATCTTATACTATACTAATATAAAATTGTTAAATGTCAAATTTTCAAAACTCAAAGATATTTAAAAACAAACAACTCAGATCGACTAATTAAGGGCTTCTGAAACTAAATACGTTGATATTTGTTTGTTTGTTTGTTCGGGCTTCACGCAAAAAACAGCGGGTAGATTTTGGTTAAACTATTATAGATTTAAAGGTACTATACCGACTTAAATACTGCGGTATGTTTCATCAAAATCGGTATAGTAGAATTGAAAATACAGCTTGATCCTTGCTTTAGTAGCCACTGTTAAGGTACGAGAGGTCAAGTAAAAGTGGTTCGAAGGCTTTTTATATAAATCTATGATTTATGTCGGGATTTCCCATATAGCTGAAAACCGACATTCACGCGGGCGGAGCCGCGAACAAAAGCTAGTAGTGTATTAAATCAGAAAATGTCTAATTTTTTGTTAAGGAATGACTGTGTAGCGGGTATTAACTGAAAATAAATGTGAATTATACAAGTATTTGTTTCATATAATGCATGCCACGGTACTCAATTCACTGGTAACAGCGAAACTTGTGAGATATCATCCGTTACTCGTACACGTGCAGTCTAGATGGAGCGCGAAATGTCATCGTTAAAATGAATTGTCAAAAAAAAACAAATTTAAATGATGATATATGAAGCAGGAAACACGGGGTGACATATACGAGAGTGGATCCCGTTTTATAAGCCGGCTTTCTCCGTATTCTTGGCTGGTTCTCAAAGGCAATTGGGCCAAGCAGCGAAAAACGAGGAAGACTGTACTTTCTGGCGCACGTAACGCGAGAGCGTCGCTTCAAATAATAATAATAACATTCTTGACATTCTCACACACGCTGATCTAGTCCCAAACTAGAATTCCCTGTATCTTCAATACTACATACATACATACAGTCACGCCTTTTCTCCTTGCTTTCCGGCAGGGAATAGAATCTTGGTCGCGCGGATACTGGTCACCGAAGAGTTGGAGTAGGCAAAGACTGTTTTTTTCCACTGGCTACGATTGTTTGACGCAGCAAAGTGGCTATTTGTAGCCCACTTTTCTCCCCCGCGCGAAACGAGACATGTCGGGTGGCGAACCACTGCTGCCATTTTATAAGGATAAAAAATGTTAAAGTTCCTCATTGTGTTCCCACGAGAAGGGGAGAGGAAGACGGGGAGCTAGGAAAGATGTATTGAGCAAGGTATATGGAATATCTTGAATACTAGACAGCTACATACATATATAAATAAATACTAATACATACGAGTATATAGATAAACACATCTATGATTCGGGTACAAATGTTCCTGGTCATTATACAAAATTTTTACCCCTACCAGAATTCAAACTCACGACCTACTAAAAAGCAGGGTCACAACTTTTAAGCCAATTAATCATCATACAGACGAGCATTTATCGATAAAATAATTTTAATACCATACTTAATATCGCTAATTTCTTTTAGTGGAAAGTGATGTCTCTACTTTAATGAGTGACATTTAATTGTTTACAACGTTGAACACACATTTAAAATTAACAAATAATTACACTGTCAATTAGTTTTATTCCGGGTGCATATCAGTCAATGAGACAACTAGGAAATGTATTGATAATTACAAATGTAAATTCGAGATAACCGGCTTACATTAGTTATCGAAAGGCAAGTAAATACACAACCAATTTCGAACCGCGATCATTAGCCTGAAGACATCACTATGTATTTGTACATACACGTCGGTAATGGCTGTATACCTAACAGCCAAATCAGGAAATGAGAAAATAGGACTTATCGCTACAGTAAATGTATTAACGTTGCATAATTGAATTTTTCTATTATATTTATATTTTTTTAATACAATTGTTATTTATGCACCTATTAGACAGCTGAACATTATTTAATACTTTATATACCTACCTAAGCAGCGATAGTCTAGTGCCTTAGTCCCCAAAGTGGTCCAGGTGGACCCCCAGTGATCCACGGGAGACTCAACAGGGGTCTACGTTGGCGTACACAAATTTCCATAGTTAGATCTAATCTTCACATTTTTTGTCGAGTTTTGGGAATATGGTAGAAATATGGTAGCTGCAGGGGGTCCACCGGAACCAGCTAAATTTTGAAAGTGGTCTATGAGAAAAAAGTCTGGGTGACTCGTTTTGTTCTATAATCTGAGGTGTATGCCATATCTTAGATTTCAAGTTCGAATCAAAACGCACCTTTGACTTTATGAAATCATGTGAGTATTAATAATTTAATAATTAATTCGTCTCGTTGCCCGCGGGAGCGAATTGTGGACTGCTGATAGCCACTGCTACATTAAATGGTTGTAGCAGGTGGAAAGAAATGGTCTCTGCCTACCCCAATGGGAAAGAGGCGTGCATGTATGTATGTATGTAGTATGTACTATGGTCTCTGCCTACCCTTATGGGATATCGGCGTGAGTGTATGTATGTATGTATGTAATTAATTATTTCTCTCTTCAAACAGTGAAGGAAAATATCGTGAGGAAACCTATATGACAGAGATTTTCTCGACGTCGTGTGAAGGCATTAGAGTAGCCTAACTCTTCTCATTGTAGGAGGAGGCCCGAGCCCTGAAGCGGGGCTGTAAATGGATTAAAGATGATGTCGATGATACCTAACTGTTGACGCCGAACATACAGCATCCTACACAAATCTGATAAACCTATAGATAGTCTAATGGGAATTAGCGAGAATCAATGTTTTTCTTTATGAAAACGTTTTATGGGAAGTATATATAATATTTATGTTTCCAACAGAGGTACATATCGCTCATCCAATAGAATAATGACGTAATTGCAAAAAAGTTAAAATTTTATTTTGTGTTTAATTTGGATGAGTTGTTGTTTAATACGGATTTTTTTCAAGAATGCTCAAATTATTAATAATAATCTATAAATAAATGAAAAATCATGAAAATTGATATAATTTACAATATGGGTATAATCCAATTTTAAACTGAAACGCTTCTTCTGGTAAATTGCAAAAATGTAATTACATCATTGTTCTATTGGATGAGCCATGTTTATACGAATAAAAAAGTATACGTTTGTGTTAAAAAGTACCCTAGCATAGGAGAATCTAGTTTTATTAAACATAACTATTCAGGATAGACTTCAGTTATAATATTATTACGTGTATTGGAAAAGAAGCCCTTTTTTGTGTATTATCACATGAAACACTATGGAGCTCTACCAATTGATGACGCCATTACACTGCTGCATGACAGTTTGTAAAATATAAATTACAAATTGAATTTACTATGACGCTGCTGTCCATTATTTCCCTTAGATCAGAGATTCCCAAGCTTTTAGGTCTTGTAGACCACTAGCCATGTTTTTCCGTTTTAGATAGACCCCCTACCTAGCTAATACAGTTAATTCATTAACTTCAAATGTGTTTTGACATCTGGCATGGATCTCTTGCGGGTTATCGTCGACCTCTGGGGGTCCATATAGACCACTTTGAGTATCAGTGCCTTAGATGACTCTCACAGCATCCACGGGAAGATATGGAGTGACGCTATTACTGTGCCGGCGTCACACAACGCGTAGCCGGACGTTATATAAGACCCATTATATATGTGCACTAATGCACTTAGCTCGCAGAACTGATGGACTTTGGAGTCTTAAAGTGCGGGAGTCACCACTCCTGAAGCGGAAAGCTTGATACTTGTAGACTCCCAACTAAGTGGACCGGTGACCTGGTGAAGGTCGCGGGTAATCAGTGGATGCAGGCGGCTCATAGCCGCTCGGTGTGGCGATCATTAGAGGAGGCCTATGTCCAGCAGTGGACGCCTGTGGACTGATTGATGATTATGTTATACATATATGTACGTCCCTGGTTACGTAATCATTATATTTTACGTGTAAATCTAAGTGATTAGTACATAGTGTTTTAGCTTGTCTGCAAAATAATGTTAAGTATACAGGTCAGCAACCTCGGCCTCATGAGCTACTACTGTCTCTTCCTACTCCTTCCGTGATAGTAGTACTAGTATCTTATAGTCCTTTTCCCAAATTCCATATTCCTTACCCAATACACCTTTCCTAGCTCATCATCTTTCCTTTCTTTCCTTTTTGTGGGAACGCAATGAGGAACTTCAACGAACCTTATAAAGAACCTTATAAAAATGGCGGCTTCATGGTTCGCCATTCGACACGTCTTGTTTACCGCCGAGACGAAAATGAGCTACGGATAGCCACTGTACTCATAACAAGTGAACAGAAGTGGTCTCTACCTCAATTCTTCGATGGCATAGTGGTCAGTGTCCCCGCCTGTCATGTGGAAAACTGAAGTTAGATTCCCCGCTGGAGGTCTACGGGAAAAGGCGTGATTGTATGTATGTATGTAAATCTGAGATTCTTAGCTAATACAGTGTTACAATCAACGATTATAAATGCTAGTTAAGCGGCCGACGACACGTGTGTATTGACGTCGGAAAGGTTGCCGGTGATGTCGGCGACGGAAATAGATCGTGTAATGTATTGGTACAGGGTACAGTATGACAGCGCGGCGGGTGAACCGCGGCCGCGGCGGCGCGGAGCCACGGAGCCCCGGCGCGCCACGCCGCTAGGTTATGGTCAGCCGCAAATTGTTCTGTAGGTGGCGGTAGGGTTGCCGTTCAATGGAAATTCACGATAAAATGGTCATTTGCCGGATGTTTTCAGAATCGATGAATTGTAAGAAAAGATGGAGGCGAGAGAGGTGTGTCAGGACTGTAGTATTGGTAAACTGTGGTCTCTGCCTACCCTTATGGGATACCGGCGTGAGTGTATGTATGTATGTACTTTCAGAATGAAATGACATCAAGTTAAAATTAAAGTTGAAATAATACTGGATAATGTTAGAAATCAGCTGCGGCTTCAACGGCATATACATATGTATATAATACATATGTATCTATTCCTAACGTATTTACTTATAGGATAGAATATAATAAAAATGGAATTATGGTACATACCCGAAAAATATGTAAATTGTTCAATTTTATTTAAGATTTATTCATAATTTAATTACAGTTTGATTTATTAACAAAGCTTAGCACGTTCACGTGAACATGCCAGTATCGTGCTCTATGCGATATTTGCACATCATAAAGAATGTACATAGTATCAGGTCGAAGAGACATTAAAGATGGCAAAAAAATCGGTGCGGTGTGGCAACAGCGTTTTGAGGAAATTTCGCTGGACGTAATAATACGTTGTGCCATAGTGCATCTATTAATATGTGACGTATATTGTTCGCATCGACGTTTTAAACTGAATTTTGATTAAGGAACAATCTCAAAGTTAATAAAAAGTATTTTACCACATAATAACTGCAACAAAACAAAGCCTATGTCTTTTTAGAGAGGATTAATTAGTAAAAACCCGAAGTCCATCTATTGATGCAATAAATGACAAACGGAATTTTCTGTTCTCTAATTTTTGAATGTGCTATAATATACATTTTCCATACAAATTTAGATTTTAAAACGTTTGAAAACTAATAAAGCAATCTTCCAGACAAAATGTCTAGAATATTACGAATTCATTGTACATGCTCGTTAATAAATTATTTGACATTTCCCTAACAACTCTGAAGTAATGTGCGTCATTATCAACGCGCGTGGTGTACGTCTCGAATACTAGATGGCATTGACGGCGTTAGACCGTCGCACGTCAGTTACATACGCCACTTAATTACGCACGTTCGTTTGTATTTATCAGAAACCAAATTAAACGTAACAACCCTATCTTTCACATCTGACGTACCTACGTGTTTAGTTAACGTCATGTAATTTACGTACGTAAAACGACATTAATCCTATCGCGACGTTTGATCGCACGTATGTTTGTATCCTGCAGCTTTATAGGTAGGGTTAGGTACAAGCTTTGTGTCACAAAATTGCGGGATTCTCACGAAAAATATGCGCGATGAAGCAAAACAATAGGAATAACTTTGGAGATATAATTATTATCGTTACTCCCAGTCTATATTCGTCCCTACTACAGGAACGCGGACCTTCCCTCATCAGGTGAAGGATTAGGCAAAAGTCTACTACATTGGCCTGGTGCGGGTAGGTAGACTTCACACATCGTTTCTCGGTATATTGATGTCTACAGTGTAGACCAGAGGTTCTAGGATTTTTTTTTCTCATAGATCACTTTCAAAATTTAGCTGGATCCGGTGGACTCCCTGCAGCTACATTTCTACCATATTCCCTAAACTCGACAAAAAATGTGAATATTAGATCTAACTATGGAAATTTGCGTACGCCAACGTAGACCCCCATCGAGTCTCCTGTGGACCCCTGGGGGTCCACCTGGACCACTTTGAGAACTAAGGGTGTAGAAAATAAATGAATTAGATATATAACAGTGGTACGCGATCGGGATCGAACTCACAACCCATTGATAGCAGGTCGTGTCTGGCACCACCAGAACACCAATTATATATAATAGAAAATGATAAATTGATTCAAGGTTGATGAATTAAAAAAGAAACGAATCATAACACTGTACCCGTGCACTTTATATAACGCTATGTGGCGCAATCTTTACTGACACACCTTCTTCCCACAAATTTTGTTTATAATATTCATAACGATAATCGGCTAATAAATTCGCGCCATTTTGCAGGGTCGAGTGTATATTTTTACAAGTTACGAAATACTTCTTCAAATAAACAATAAAATGGCGTAGTATTATAATTTATCGGTTCTCGGGAGTTTCGACGTCAATCCAACGGACAACACATACAATAGGCGAAAGTTCCCGGCGGCAAACATTGGAATAAAACTACGTCTGACAATGAATAGTGGCCACCAGCCACTATTCATTGTCAGACGTAGTTTTATTCCAATGTTTGAATATTTTCTTGGTTTATTGACGATTGATAACAATATATTTATAAAAAAAAAAACGTTTAAAAATATGGTGCTGTTTACATTTATTGCCTTTAATCCTACATCACAAACCGTTATAAACTACAACGCTAAAACCTCTAAAACAAATCTTCAAGTGATTCGTCACTGTGTACCGCGGCATTATTGCGCTGGAGCTAATCCTGTGATGTTTGGTTTCGGTACAGTATGAGTACGCCGAGTGCGTTTGGTGCAGAGTTTCCCAAACTTTTTCATGTTTGGTAGACTACTTGCCATTATTTTTCGTTTTGGGTAGACTCCCTGCTTAGCTATAATTGAAATTGAATTAGCTATAATTAAAATTGCTTTAAATGTGTTTTTGGCAGCTGGCATAGTCCCCTTACAGGTTATCGACGACCCCCGGGGGTCGATATAGACCTTGGATATCAATATTTTAGTGGACACCAGCTCAACATATCGGAACTCTTGGTTAGGCGGGTAAGATAGGCATTTTCACTGGTTTAAAAAAGCTCGTAGCGTCAAAGATGATGCGCCGCTCGGGTTGACGTCAAAACTTCATAATAATCTTCTTCTATTTTTCATAGTGACAATCGACTGCAAATTCGCGTCATTTCTGCCAATGTCGAGTGTATAAATTCTACAAGTCATATAATTTTTTTTTTCAAGTTAACAATAAAATATCGGTGTGTCATATTTTATTACTCCTTGGGAGTTTTAAAGTCAATCCTACTAATACCACTTTGTCCAGAAAAATCCCGCAGGCCTATATTGCCTTAAAAAAATACGGTCACTTTGCTGTGTTAGTCACAGTTTTATTCCAACGTTTCAATATTGTTCACGATTATTGACGATTAATATACAAAACAACACCAAATTTATATATTAAAAATCACAATAAACTAATATAAAACGTTAAAATAAAACTTCAAGTGATGCTCACTCGGGTTGCCGCCAAAACTTCTAGTTTTAAGTCAATTATAGTGACTTTTAAATTTTGAAAATAGAATAAAAATTTTCATTCCATAATTTTTAATCGCTTAATGTGTTGTAGTCAATTAAATTGCTGGTTTATAACGTAGACTTGATTCCGAATATATTAATAATAATAAAAACAGAAATTCAAAACATTTTTTTCACTAGACAAATTTTTTAAACTTATTCTTTATATAGCGATAGGATGATGACCCATGATGACTTTATGGCGAGACGATTATGAGCCATGATGACGTTGATGATTACGTCACCAGCTGTAGGGTCGAAGTGTGGCAGGAGTGGCAGTATCGGAAAAGGGAAGATCTTCCGACCAGACGGGTGTTATGTCTGGCGGGGCCTGCCACCGCCCCGACGGTAGATGTCGAGACGTTGTGTATACGCTAAGTCGCTATTAAACTTCATGCGCGTGATTCAGACTTCCATATTACATCGTCACTTTTAGAACTGCGCCATCTGTACGGGTTGGCAGATTTCACACACATACGGGCATGCAGGTTTCCTCACGCAGTTTTCCTTCTCTATTAAGTATACACATAAAAAAAGTCTAAGCAACACATACAAATTTCAATTTTACAATGTGTTTTCGCATTAAATCC
>WUAW01006493.1:8204-20503 GCA_017165845.1 Thaumetopoea pityocampa | reverse complement strand
TAGTGTCTACGATGTAGACCGTACATTTTTTACCATATTTAAGCTAATACTTGACTACAATCCCACCTGATGGTAAGTGGCGATGTAACCTGGAGTGGTAAACTAGCTTAATAAAAACCTATAAACTCTTGTCTTAAAAACATGTACATAATAATCGGTTAGAAGTACGTGGTACGGGACTGGGATCGAACCCACTTCCTTATGATCATAAGCCGTGTCTAGCACCACTAGCCCACCAACGTACTATAATGTTACAAATGTACATTCTATTTTAATTTCGTCACTGATGCGAACAAACAGTAGTACTTTCTAACGACCTAGTTTCATCCGCTTATTCTATTTTAGAATGCACAGGTAGTTACTCTATTTTCATTGGACTTCCTATCACTTTGACATAGTTTCAACGGTCAATATATTATTAAATATCCCCCGATTCGGTGCAACTAACTCATAAATACGAGATTTTATAAACGCTTCTTGGGAAATATAAAAGTTGATCATTTTGTAATACCTATGAAAAATAGGGTAGTTGACTAAATTTTTTATATTATTATAATTTTATCAACCATTTTTGCTATATACGATCGAAAATAGAAATAATTTTATAAAACAGTTCAGTAATAAGTAACTTCAAAAACCTTTCAAATTTGATAGTGGGGGTAATCGTAAAGTTACAAAAAAGGATGCACACAGTGTTTAATAACGTTACCGCCATTATGGTGCGGGCATGCGAGAGAGATAGCGAGATCTACCCACAATACGGCCCCGCTCTTCTTTATGCCCATTTTTAAAATATTAATTGCTACCTTATTTTACCACTAATTCCGGTACATATAGTCACCTATTTTAGACATTAAAATCTTTTAGAGCCTAAAACATAAATCATATAGACTTAATAATGCGATCAGTATATTTTAGGTATATTACAATACAAATCATAATTTCTCTTTATGTTTTCAAATATTGTTAAAACATACATTTTCTTTTTTTTCTATTTTAATATATTGCGCAGGACAGCTTTGGCAGAAATCGTCTATTCGGATAAGGTCAGCGTTATATACCCTCTTAATCTATTTTGAATCTTAGTAGACGAATATGTACGTACCATAAAGTGACCGACTAAGCGACTAAGTGACTGACCAATATATAAAAAGTATTCTGTGGTGACTGACTGACCATAAAATGAAGCGTTACGTTGGCATGACATAAAACCTACCTATCTAGTCACCTACCTATCTAGTCACCTACCTACCTAGTCACCTACCTATCTAGTCACCTTCCTACCTAGTCACCTACCTACCTAGTCTACCTAGTTTAATAATTTATATCACGAGATATATTTTCTGCCACAATTTGTCTATATCTATAGATACATATCAATATAATAAAACTGAAAGCTCGACAAATCTGTATATTGAAAATACATATTTACAAAATTGTAATTTTAGAGGACCGAGGAATGGTGTCAGAACCGATTCAAATCATTTTAATAATTTTTATTTGTGTTTGTATACTTTCAATAATATATTAATTTTATTTTAAGATAAGAATTAAACCTGGCTTACTTGTTTAGCAACCTCCAAATTTATCTTAGTGTTACGTATAATGTTATATAATTGTGCTCTTTTGATGAATAATTAAATAAGCTACGTTTCATCGCAATCGGCTCACTCAAACAAAATATATACGAGTAGAAAGTTTTAAAGCGGCGTAGGGAGAAATGAGGTAAGGCGCGCTAAAATAGGTAGATCTGATGTATTTTGGCTAATATATTGTTTGTAGCCTCGAAAGGGACGCAGGCTCTAATCAATACCATCTCCACCATTATATACACTCGCGGGCGACGCTGGGGACAACAGCTAGTTATAGACGGAATATCGGACGTCGTAATGTGACTTGTTTTTTCATTCTAATCCGTGTGGGAGTTACTCTTACAAGACTTTAACACGAACAGAGACGCGAATTTTGTCATATTTTTAGTTGGGTATAGGAACGTCTTTCAACGGTCGTTCGCTCGCCGTTGTACGTTTCAAATCTTTACACAGATAACACATATGTATCTATAACGATGATGTTTTTTTCTCTTGGCAAATAGGTACACACCTTGCTCGGTTTGCGTTTATTTGTGGACGGTGAATTTGTGGAGATTGCATTATACGAAATCAAAACAGTTTTCCATGTGGCGAACGTAGTTCTATTTGCGGCAGTTTTATTGCTCACTATAAACATTGACCGACAGTTTTCTTCTGTAGAATCTATTCTATATAAACGTTGGACTTTTAAATAATATAGCATGTTCAGAACGTGTGGAAACTAAATTGTTACACAGAAATAAATTTCATTATTGATCGTTCAGGTTGTCGAGATGTATTGAGCCATTTTTAAATCTCTAACGCAGCATCATGTTGGGTTTTTGGCACTCGCTTCTACCGGGAAAAGATTTGGGTCATCGGTAAAGAACAATCATTGCGAATATAAAGCATTTACTGTTTGATTGACGATAAGAGAAAATGAAATAATATCTCCTTTGAAGTTTTCATCCAGTATCTGAGTGAGTGAGTGTAAGTACATCAAAGATTTGGATACACACATTAATTCTGTGGTGTTAAGAAAAACGGGATAAACCGACAAATTAAAAAAAAATACGCACATGGTTTTAAAACATCAATGTAAACGAAGATTAGGTAATAGTACTGTAAGTTTATTTTATTCTACTTTATGTACAATTTATTTATGTTTATTTTATATAAAATTGAGCCATGTCATAAATTAAAAAGGTGAAATGAGTACTCCAGTTCAAAATTCAGTTGGTGCTTGACGATTAGGTAAACGTTAGATTATAAAGTAAGGAGTTTCAGTAAAATTAAAAAAAGTGAGTTTTAATGCCCATATAAGAAGCAGTAATAGTCTAGTGCAGCGGTTCCCAACCTGTGGTACCTACGCGTACCCCTGGGGGTACGTGGCGTCCCATTTGTGGTAAGTGAAAATTATATTGGTAGTGTCGGAAATACACAGAAGTTGAAAAAACAGTTAACTTATATAAAAATTACTATAATGTATTATGTCTACAATATGCAGTTTAAAATGAAGCTTATAACTAATGAATTACAGATCACAAGTCTCTAGATACAGTACTATGTATAATTCAAAGTTAAAATTGACAATAGATAGATCTTAAGAGAAACGAGACACATTTTTAGGAGTAGATTATCAGGGGAGGGGTACTCATAAATGAAAAGTTTTATTAAGGGGTACGGGAACGAAAAAAGGTTGGGAAGCACTGGTCTAGTGGTATGACTATATATGACGTCCAGTCTTAAATATCAAGTTCAAATTAAATTTTCAATTTCAAACCCATATCTCTGTATTTACGGAATCATGTGCGTATTAATAATATAATAATTAATTATCACTCGGTTGAATTACAGAATCCTACAATTTAGTCTTCATGATCAGCTCGTGTAAGTCCACTGTTGGATATCGGCTTCTCCTTAAAAAGGAAGGATTTGCCATAAGTTCCACGCTTGGCAGGTGTCTCGGTGATCGCAGTAGATTTTGATCGAATAACAGGATAACGCTGCTGCTCATTATCCTGGTACATCCCTCAACTGGTTCACATAGAAGAGATGAGATGATGGGTTGGATGGATAGGTTCCACGAGAAGAGATGAGAGACGCTATCATTATGCTGGTGCCACACATCAAAAAATTGAATAGAGTGAAGTAATATTCCGTAATGTTTATGTGGCAGGGCAAATGTTAGCCTACAAATGGAATTGTTTAAATATGAAAACAATAATCTTACCTTCCCGAAGCTGCCTTTTCCCAATACTTTAATGAATTGGAAGTCTTCGATGGTGTACTTTCTGAAGCGAGGAATTGATTGGGCAGGTGGGGTAAACCGACCAGTCTTTTTGAATAGGTCGTACGCAGTCGATTGTTCTGTGGGGTAAAAAAAAGCAGATACACATGTAATAAAATGTCACCAAAATAATCACCAAATGATAATGAGTGTTCTCGAGCATCTGACTGACGTGCACATAAATAATGGTAGTTATAAAAACGTCTTGTTTATACAGTAAGTTGTAAAACTACACTAAATTAAATAGCCCGAATTAAAAAGTCTTTATTCAGATATTTGGATCCCAGCGAGTTCGCTGTCACATGAAAACGTAGAATACCTATACCCGTTTTCACCAACCGTTTCAAAACTATGAATCCCCTAGCGTAAGTAAGTCTTAAAATCAATCTCTACCTAAATCCATTTTCACCAAACTAGGTACTTTATTCAGAACACTCTTATTTTTAGAGATTGCTAAGATTGTATTTTCAATATTTTTCCCACAGTATTTAACACATTCCTCGGTCAACCTAAATCTTGTTAAGTCTTTACCATCATATTTGGCAAACAAGTGCAGTCGTTTACGATAAAATCCCGGCCTAGTAAATAAGTATTATAAATAAGTATTAGTTAATAGCTCCAATGTCTCCACAGCGTCAATTTTTATGAAAAACTTACTTAATACACATTCCATTTCAGAAATTGTTTCATTTTCTTCCATTACTAAGTTAGCGGTTTGAGTTCCTAAATTTTAAGGGACCCCTAAGAATTTAGGTGTACCTTACAGGTTGGTGGAAACGAAGTAATCATTAGGGGTCACCTAACTTATGTGACTCCTAAAATTTAGGGATTTTTTGGTGAAAACGGACTAGTTTACTACGAAATTCATACACTGATTGACTACGTCGAGTCCATTTGATAAAATTTAATTACTTTAAATTCTGAGATCCTTCATAATCGAATACGCTCGCTTTACGAACTATATCAGCAGTCTAAATATTATGTGAGATGCCCTTATAACTACGATAAATATACGATACAATAAAGTTGTTTAGCTTTTAAGTTACAGAGTATAACAGAAATAAAGCAATATTATAATGTCAAATTAAATAAAAGTCATAGTGATTTTTTTTTCACTTTTCCACAGTAATCTAGCTAGACCAAATAGCTAACAAACTATACTGTCAGCCTAAACAATCTTAAGAACAATTTTCCAAATTTTTATTATTAAACACAGTCCTGGCAGCAAATTAATTTTTATTTATTTATTTAAAATTAGATTTTTTTTATATCTGTAGCGGACCTTAACGAAGCGACAAAGCAATTTTGTTGTGAGTAAACATGTTTATTTACTGCCCAATGACTTTCTGAGGTTGACATTGGAGGTAATTTTGCTGTAACAAACTTAACTAAATTTAGACTCTCCTTATCTTTTTCTAATGCCAAACGCCAAAACGAGATAGCTACAATTTTGTCAGTTTTGTTTAAACACGTCAAAATTAAGAAAATTAGACGTGATCTCGGAACATGGCGACTAAAGACACGCAAAAACGCAACACTTTTTGTACCTTTTGACAGAAATGTAGGTTTGGTACTCGCTAAAAATGTTTGCTATCTCGTTTTGGCGTTTGGCATTAGGAAAAAGTAGTGAGAGTTTAAATTTAGTTAAGGTGTGTTACATCAGATTTACTACCATTGTCACTAGAAGTAAATACTTAGATGCATCAGTGTCTAAAATGCCGTTTCTATTCCGCCTGCAACAAGTATAGACAAGAACTCCATGAGTAAGACAGTGAACATGATATTTTCTGTAGGATGCCTGTATCAATCAGTACATTATCACGTACGTAACACTTGTTAACGCAACAGTAACGATCAATGTTTGTAAACATCCTTCATGAAGCCCCTAAAGTGATCCTTATCTGGAGACACCTCAAAGTCGAGAGCGGACGCGGTCACTTTGCATTTATTTTCATGCAAAAGTTCACGAAACAGACGTTAAATCTTTATTTAATCATGAAATGTAAATAAATAAAGAATATTCTTATGAGATTATTTTACTTTGTTACAATAACTGTGTTGTAGATAATTTAAGTATGTGTTGGGATCTTAAAGTGCTTGAGTGGCAACCCTGAACCGGAAAGCGTAATGCGGGTAAACCCCCGACTAGGTGGACCAATGACCTGGTGAAGGTGCACGCAGGCGGCTCATAGCCACTCAGCGTGGCCTATGTCCAACAGTGGACGTCTGTGGGCTGATATGATGATGATGAGACAATTTAAAC
The DNA here is from genome assembly GCA_017165845.1 of Thaumetopoea pityocampa. NCBI lineage: Eukaryota > Metazoa > Arthropoda > Insecta > Lepidoptera > Notodontidae > Thaumetopoea > Thaumetopoea pityocampa. The sequence goes on along the minus strand of WUAW01006493.1, from coordinate 14,379 downwards.
TTGGAGCAACACAAAGAACTATTTACTTCCGAGGACACAATTTATATTTTTATTTATTACGAATGACGCACAGACACACAATGTAGGGCACGTAGGACAATAGTAATAATAATCGTATTTATAAATATGTCTCCAACATCACATTCACTTTCTTTACGGCATACACACATGCATATGATACAATCACGCCTTTTTCCCTAGCTCTCCAATGGGAAATCGAACTCCGGTCTCCCGCGTGGCAGGCAGGAAGATTAACCACTATACTACCGAACTTTACGGTCTACATTGTAGACTTCGTGAGGAAACCTGCATGCTCACATGGGTATGCGAAGTCTACCAACCCGCACTAGGCCAGCGCGGTAGACTACGGCCTAATTCCCTTCCTGATCAGGAGAGGTCCGTGCCCCTGTAGTGGGGACGATATGGACTGGGTATGATGATAATGATGAAGTATAATGTATCGGTAGTAACCGAGGAACTGGGTTAGGCAGAGCTCACTTCTTTCCACTTGCTACGAGCAAAGTGATGTTCGTAGCCCACTTTTCGTTCCCGTGGGAAACGAGACATGTCGGGTGGTGAACCACGACGCCGCCATTTTTATAAGATTCAAAAGTGTTAAAGTTCCTCATTGCGTAATCACTGTAATATTTTCCCGAAATTCACCAGTGATGCTACTTATGTCACAAACATCTACTCAAACAAGATAAAATTAAAATGCCTCTTTGTGATTGCATAATAAAGGGTTTTTTCTTAAGCTCATGGTTATTTGTCCACATGAAACCCAAATACACTTTTTTAATCATTGTTTGTCAGTGTACATATATGATTATCTGAGCTATTTTCCGAAACGACTGAACTGAATATGACCGGACTTTTACTGACTGGTAAGAGACTTTTCTTTTTTTGGAAATATTAGGGTTCCTGTTTCCTATTTGAAATGTTATTATTATTGTCCTATTATTGTTCTATAATTGCAATAATTATAATTGCTATTATTGTCCTATTTGAATTTCTTAATTATTCATTAAAAAATTCAGTTTACATTTTTAAGTACAGCAAATTTATAATTTTAAACGTTATTATTATTTAATAACATCAATTATGAAGTCCATGTGGGCAGAGCCGCGGGTAACAGCTGGTGACAAATTAAAATACGTCTCTAATGATTTTTATGCACTGTTTTTATAAACATTGGAAGTAATCCTCCTAAATTTGAAGGTGAAGATATACGAGGGGTGATCCAAAAGTAATGATATTTGGTTATCTCTAGTCCTCGTAAGAATCCAAAAACTACTTTTTTGCTCGCTTATATACCTACTACTTCACCATGAAAAATCATATAAATAGGACACGGTTTCCAGTAGATACATTCATATGAATACGAACCGTCGAAAAGAAAACATCAAAATGGAGAAAAACGAAATAAGAGCTATCATCAAGTACTTCTGTTTGAAAAACATGTTTACCAAAGACATACACAGTGACTTAGTAGAAACATTAGGAGACAGTTCCTCCATACTCAATAGCTGCACGCTGGGTCAAGGAGTTTAATCTGGGCAGAACATCCACCGAAGATGAACATCGTGAAGGATGCCCATCCACGTCTCTAACCGAAAATAACGTGAAAAAAGTGATATTGTGTTGGCAGATCGAAGAGTGACCGTCAGGTATGTAGCTGAGGTTACGGGGATCTCATACGGTAGCATTCAAAGAATCATTGGCAACGAATTGCATATAACAAAGGGCTCTGCGCGTTGGCTACCGAGAATGTTAACTGATGAACAAAAGAAAAAACGAGTCGACATTTCGAGGTTGAATCTTGAAAAGTTTTAAGCTGATAGGGAAAACTTTTTGTCACGTTTTGTGACCATGGATGAGACCAGGATCCACCATTTCGATCCCGAGATCAAACTACAATCCATGATTTGTAATCGAGCTTCCTCACCGACACCAAAGAAATTCAAAGTTTCAAGTTCCGCGGGCAAAGTTATGGCGTCCGTTTTTTGGGATGCTGAAGGAATTATTATGGTGGAATATAAAAAACGAGCCACATAACGGGCTCTTACTACGCAGACCAAATAAGGAGATTGCGAGAAGTGATTCCATTCAAGAATCAGGATTTGATCTGCTGAAACACCCTCCCTATTCACCAGATCTGGCTTCCAGTGACTTCTACTTCTTTCCTCGGCTCAAGAGGCAAGAAATTTGAAGACAATGCTGAAGTAATGGCAGCTGTTAAGGCGTTTTAGGAAGATCAAGGTAAAGATTTTTTTCTAAAAGTAATTTAGGTTTAGAAAATAGATGAACTAAATGTATTGATTTGTTAGGAGACTATGTAGAAACATAAAACAAATTTTAAGCATAAAAATTGTGTTTTCTATTAATTATCATTACTTTTGGATCACCCCTCGTAACTTTCTGAAATTAATAACAACTAGTTCAAATTTTAAAATTTTTAAAATTCATTTCTTTAGCTATTCTTAAAAAAATAACATTATAACTCTATATAATGATGTCATAATAGTTTTTGGCGACAGCCGAGTGAAGCATCACCTAAAGTTTTATTTTAGTGTTTTATATAAGTTTACTATGATGATACGTATATATAAATTTGATGTTGTTTTGTGTATCAATCGTGAACAATATTGAAACATTTGATTAAAACTGCTACTAACATTACAAAAAGAACCGTATTGTTTTCAAGACAATATGCTTGCTGGAACTTATGTATAGTTAATGTGGTAATCTTTGGATTAGCGTCAAAACTTCCAAGAAGCAATAAAATGCGAAACATAAGCATTTTATTATTAAATTGACAAATATATGTCGAAAAGGTTCGGATAGCCTATAAAATACATTAAAAAAATAAGGGAATTTAAAAAATTATTGTAATAATTTTTTAGTAGGACATATTGTTAGCGTCATTTGCGCTTCATAAAGCTGTAGCCTAGATATATATATGTTATAAGGTATTACATATATTTCATAAATTTGTACTTAGAAAAAATAATATTTAACTATGGTTATTAATTAAAGAGACGCTTACTGACGTGTTACGTAAATGCTTTTGTTTATATAAATAGATAACTGATTTGTATTGTGATGTTTTTATGAGTTGGCACCCCTGGTGTCCTTTCGTCAGCAATCTCACAATAATTCAAGATCATGGATGTTTATATTGCGTTATAATAGTATGACATAATTTAGGTTTAGCATCTGCGATATATTAATTTTCTTTCACACCCAGCACGTGATCGCCGCTAAAAATATTTGCTCAGACAGCAATATCAAGGCCGAGCGGTTAATTTGGGGTTATCGCGGGACCAAGCCGCTGAAAAAATAAATACTACCATAATTACTTTCATAATATTTTCATTCATGAGTTTATGATAGGTACGGACTGATTTTTGAAGTAGTATTTAGAATATATATGTATATATAATATAATAGTGTTATAGTCTATTGGTGGTGTAGTGGTACTAGTTACGGCCTTGCAATCGAAAGGTCGTAGATTCAATTCCTATACACCAATGGTACTTAATGGAGAAGGATAACTTCGTGAAGGAACCTGCATGCCCGCATTGGTGTTTGAAGTCTACCAACCCGCACTGGGCCAGCGTGGTAGATTATGACCTAATCCCCTCCTGATCATGGAAGGTCCGTGCTCCATTAGTGGGGACGAATATAGACTGGGAATGGTGAAGATTAAACGGTATGTTTTGAATTTTGTTTGTCTCAAAATAGAGAAATCAATTTTATCAAAGTAGAGCAATCAGAGTAGAGAAGTAAGTATTCAAGATCACTCCATCTCTCTCACTGTGCCATCAACTCAAACACCAAACATTTCTGAGCCCGTTATCTCTGTATCAACTTCAAATAATGAACCAAGATTAAGTAAGAACAGAGTTATGATACTCCATGTAGATTTTGGGCACACCCGGACGGGATCCAACAAAGGGTTATATGTGCGAAAAGTGCTAAAGATATGTTGTTTCTCATTACCTCATCATCATTACCTCATAATCATCACTATCCTCAATCCATATTCGTCCCCACTACAGGGGCATAGAGCTACCCTGATCAGGAGGGGAATTAGGCCTTAGTCTACCACGCTGGCCTGGTGTAGGTTAGTTGACTTCACACAACAATGCGGACATGCAGGTATCCTCACGAATTTTTCCTTCTCCGTTAAGTGCATTGGTGTCTACAATGTAGACCGTAAATGAATTAAAAATAACTCAGTAGTACGGGTCTGGGATTGAATCTGCGACCTTTCAATTGCAAGTCTTGTCTGGCACCACTACACCACCAATGTACTTTTTAATTACCTAATATGTTGATATTTATTACTCACACGTCAGGACAATGGTGATTAAAGTTAATTTTTTAAAAGAGCAATTATCCAAAATGATGCAGTTTCAGATTAATATTCATAGTGAGAGAAAATTGTTTTTTTTTAAATAAAGGCGAAATAAATAACTTTAGTATTTTATTGATTTTTGCTTAAGTGACTTCCAATACTCTCTCTTCCTCTAGATATACTTAGATACGATATTAACAAATCCGGTTGGAAGATACACTCTTTTTAAATGATTTTGGTGATATACTATGAACTATGAATAAAGTTTTTTGGAGAATTCTAATAAATAATATTTTATTGATGTTCACTGGGTAAACTGCTGCACCTAATATATAAAGGAAGCGTTTCAGAATTATAATATCGTAACTGTTGCATAATTTTAGAGCCGATATGGTACATCATACTCGTTGAAATGGCACGCGGAAATCTCAATTGGGACGTGAGCCTGCCTCTGTTTTCAACAAAAGCAACTCTTACAGCGTGATATTTATAGATATAATCTGTGTTTTATCTTATATATTTATGTTATAATGAAATTAAATTATATTTTTGTAGGCAATGTAGAGCATAAACTACTGACCGACATCCCAGGCGATCTAAAAAAACGTTACCTGATGATGAAGAAGGGTATTAGTCAATGAAAACCATTGATGATTACAGTTGGAGACCGGGAAAAGTGAAGAAGATGAACTTAAAAAAAAATAGTCTGAAAATTCATTCACTGTGGCATTTTTAAGAGGCATAGGTATTTATGTTGTAATAAAAAAAGTTTTGTAGTTTGAAGTTTTGTAAAATTTGTTTTAAACCTTAAACAAACTCGCATTACGATAATGCACTCGAGTAAAACGGTCGTTAGAGATATAAATAATAGGAATGAATTCAGCCAATTGTGCCAGTGACCGTGTTCGTTTAATGTTACTGACGATAGCCACATATTTTTCTATTATTGATTTTTATTAACCAATTTTTGGTGTTCTGTGGCCTGATAAAATATTTTTATGAAAATTTATTGAGATTTCCACGTAAACAGAGAGACGTTTTATTATATATTTATTGGTATTTTATTTTTGATATGAAGATAAATTTTATATGGCAAAATTTTATTAAAAAATAATGTCGTGGGACCTAATTTCAAACTGTGTGTACGTTATCTCAAAAATATAATAAAGTTACTGTACAACCATTGAGTTAGTAGCAGCAAGCGAATACTCTTATATATTGATATAATACAATTCTAAGCACATATAAACCAAAAAACAATTTTCCGTAAAAAATAACATATAAAACAAACAGTTAGTTTCTAGTAAATACAGTGTATTAGTAAAATATGCAACTCATCTCACCAAATTCTTGTTCTAAGATGTCGGTGTTATTGTATTGAACAGGCACCTTGCTCGATGACGCGCCAGAATTATCACCAACACCTGTGCGAAGGAATCACAATAAAATTGTTCTCTGTGATCAAAACATAAAAATTACCATTTTTCAGCCCAAAAACTTTGAGCCTTAACGATAATTTCACATAAAACTTATTCACTGAGTCCAAGGCCAACGCTAGCTAGCTGCGAGGAAACTAGGTGTCCCTGCAATGGTTAGACGGTATTTTACACCGGGACAGCTGCTCACACTATATAAAGCGCAGGTCCGATCCTGTATGGAGTACTGCAGTCATGCATACGTGACTGCGGTACTCCATACATGCGGCCCATAGGCCGGTGCTGCAAAATGTTATTTATCGGCTTTGAACTCAGTGGAAAAGCGTGCTAAGAGGATAATTGGCGACAATGACTTATTTGACGCCAATCTCCAGAGCCT
>WUAW01006492.1:49454-62981 GCA_017165845.1 Thaumetopoea pityocampa | reverse complement strand
AGTTTCCAACAGTCAGTGTGGTGGGTGCAACATGGACATTAAACATGACCTTCGTTTTGTCCATGTTCATTGTTGTTTTGTCCAATTTGCTCGCTTTTCAACATTCTCAGTCGTGAGTTCATTGGTTTCCAGTTCATTCAGGGAGTTCATTGGTGTCTTGCTGCACGGCATACAGCTACCTCATCATGGGGTAGCCATGAGTTCATCTGTCTTGGATAACCATATCAAGGCATCCCTTTTGTACAAGTTAAAATGTGCCTGACCGCATCGCGCCGTACCGAGGGCTCGGATACGATGTGTTGTGGGTCCTCACTGTTGACTACTCCTAATGACGTACTCTCACGGTCAACACATAGCATGGCCATGATGCTTCTATCGAACTACTTGGAGTTGTCTACCATGCTACGGACGCTAAGACTGACTCGGATATATTTTTCTCCTCATTTACTTCAGCATTTTCATCTCCGTGGCGTGGAGCTCTTGGACGTATAGACGTAAGGCAGGCTAGCATTTACTGTCATATAGGAAAATTGGTCTGATAAATAAATTACAGTTAGGAGTTATACAATACACTAGAGACCTCTCACCATATTGCCCAAACTGCGCCTACATGTATTAAACGTAGGATACGATCCCGCCGGCGAGGCGGAAGGAACTCCCGTCCGACTCTGACCCCACATTCCGCCTCTTAGGTGCACCCTTGCCCCGAGGCCTTTACTTTCGACGCACTCATCTCCGGCGACCGCCCAAGCCGAGGCTCGAGACTCCCTCGAGGTACCCTCGTGCTAGTCGCCCCACTTCGCAGCCGTTAAGGCTAGGCTGGAGTGCACTCCGCACTCACCATCCTGTCCGGTGATGCTGTAAAGGCCTTAGGACCAACAGCAGCTCTCACTTTGAAAAAAAAATGTATTAAACGTATCTGAATTTATTCGTTTTTACGGCCTTTTTAGTAAACATAACATAAACATAACATGAAAAATATATCCGTCTTGGAGACCTTCAGGAAGCACGGCTAGTTTAGTGGTATGCTTAAATATCTGATGGCATTTATTAAACACATTTATAAAGAACTTGTAATATTAACAGCTTGAGTATTTTTTAGTATATGTATATTTAGCTAGGATAAAATAGCTTAATTATTGAAAAAAAAAACCAACACCCGACTGCATGAAAAAAGGGTTTTTTCTAAAGTTTTTTATAATTTTGATATCCGTAGTGTCACTCTCACAGTTAACATGAATCTAACGACTCCTCTCGAGCTAAAATTTATCGAGCCGCTTCGACCACAGAGCGTTCCAAAAAAATACACATACATGCATACACTCGAAAAACATAACCCTCCTTCTGGCGCAGTCGGATAAAAAACTAAAATTTAACGCATATCTCGTAGTTTCTTTCATTATTAATAATACAAAATAATAATAATAATTATTAATACTTCGAAGTAAAAATCATGTTACTTGTTAAAAACGAATGTAATTATGATAAGAGGTTTTTGTAATATGTTTATGTTCTATGTAATTATCTAATTAGAACTGCTAGGTATTTTATATGAGTCGTATAGAATCAAAGGTGGCCATCTCGCTTTCGGCAGTTTTTAGCTCACAATGCAAAGATTCAATGTTTTAAATAGTACGTCTGTTTGTATGAATTGATATTGGCCATATTCATTGAAAAACCAACACTGAATCTTGATTTAGTTTCAAAGAGGTCAATATAATAAAAATAAATATTTAATAACTTTTTTTTGGTTACTCGAAAATTGCTCAAAATGTGATAGCCGCCTTTGATTCTAGACGACTCATATGTTCAAAACATAATTAACGTAATTAGTAGGAATAATGCTCGAACAATATATGTCAAACTGTGTTAACACAGTCATAAATTAATAATAATTACCGTGTATAATATCATAATAGCTACAATTGTGACATAGTTATTGCAACTCGCATTGACCACGCGTTGTATTTAATCAAACGGGTCAAATGCGTTGACAGTTACAGTAAGACAATTAGAATTGTCATGCGTGGGCACATTTATAAAATATGGTAGCAAAAACTTTATCAGATGAATATTTTTGCTCTTAACAATGCCACTTTGTTAGGTTGTATTTTCAGTAATAAGATAATTGAGTATTTTTGTATATTATGTTTAATCAATTATTATTAATTATTATCCCGGGATGTCAGGGTCATTTTTAACGAATTGAAATACCTGCCGTGTTCCGTAGCACTGAGGGACAGGATGCGTCAGATATGTGGGGCTCGTACTGCACTTTTATTCGGAACTAGCTCTTACCAGCGGCTCCACTCGCGTTCATGTCCATGTCAGCGCCCGTTCAAAATACATTTTTTTCTATCCCTTAGAAACGGTTTTTTTTATTTCAGGATAAAAGGTACTTTCTCTGTACCCCTGACAATGTGTGTACAAAATTTCACGATGAGTGGTTGAGTAGTTAAGGCGTGAAAATATAACAAACAATAAAACTCACATTTGATTTTATAACTTGATTTAGTTAGAATTAAGATGCCGACTTTTTTACAGTTTGGGCACGGGTTAAATCCAACAATGAACTAAACAGGCTTATGAAAGGCCGACATTATATAAATTCAAAATTATAATATAATATTTTAAATAAATTTATAATTATCGACATCCCCAGTCACCATTAATTCCCACTACAGGAGCACGGCCCGCTGCTCATAAGAAGGAAGATTAACCCGTAGTCGCGCTGGTCCGGTGCGGGTCGGTAGACTTCACACCCCCATGTGGAGATGCAGGTTTCCTCACGAAGCTTTCCTCCTTCATTGAATACATTGGTGTCTACAAAGTATATGAGTTTGAAATAACATAGTGGTACGGAACTCGAACCCGTGACCTTTCCGATCTCGAGTTGTGCCTAGCACTATTTGACAACCAGTGCACTTAATTAACTTAAAATATAGAATATTTATGATACAACATTATTTATTTCCACGTTCTTAAAACTGACTGTTAATAATGTCACTGACACCTAAACTAGGATGTTGGTAAGTTTAACGTTCTTACAACAGCGCTCATCATGCTCTATCAAAGAACATGTACTGCGTTGAGTTTTTAATTATGTAAATTTTAATTATATTCTATAGCAATAACGCGTGTGTTATAAAAAAATGTCATAACTGTATGCAGCGATCAGTAACTTTTATTGGTAGTGGCATGACCATTAAAAGTATAATATTGTCGAATATTGCCGATAATTATACGATTATATTATTGTGTAATTGAATTGCAATTACGACGCCGCGTACTCGTACCGACAAATATTGACCACAACCTTAATTGCAATCACGTCTCACTATAATAATATAATTTATTATATTTAATACCAAATGCAACCCGCAATAGGCCAGCGTGGTGCACTAACCCCTCTCATTCCGAGAGCAGACTCGTGCCCTAAAGTGGGACAAGTGATAGTTAATTATAATGATGATGATGATGTTTAATTAATTTAGTTATATCGTTTATTGCCAAATGAATAGATGCAAACAAGTTTCATCAAATCGCAATGATTGCAGACACATTTCTTTTAATTTATCTACCTTATGTTACCTAAATGTGACTCTAAAGGTATCACGTGCAACTAATTTACCACTGGCGTTTAGAGCAGAGTTACCCAACATTTTTGGCTCATAGAATACTTACTATATTTTTCTGTTTTGGATAGACCGCCTGCTTAGCTACGAGTAATATTAAATTTTCTGCAACATAAAACGTGTTTAAATGTGTGAATTTATGTACGAAATTGTGTTTTTGACAGCTGATATAGACTCCCTTTGAAAAATTTTAATTTCTAACTGTGGTGAATTCATTGTCGACTTCTAGGAGTCGATAACAAAGGTTTAGAAGTTATCGTTAAAAAAAAACCACTTAGTCCGAGGTATACCAACATTACAATTCCCATACTTACACTTTCCAGATCACAGCCGACTATATGCATCGATAATTGCTACTTCAGCTTTGCAACCCTTTGAGTTATGTCAGTCACAATTTAAAACTAACAAAGTGGCAATATGAATGCTACATTTTGCCAAACTCGGTTCATTATCAATGACGGTTAGTTGGCTTTGCATTAATGTTTGAAAGTTATAAAAACTTAGACAAATTTGGAACGAAACTGTTTCGTTATGTAGTTCTTAAAACATGTATACATATGAACTCTGAAAATAATATACTCGTTTTTTTTGCAATCTTGTAATAAGATAAACATTTGATACACTAAGACGAACAAAAGCGAACGAGCGGAAATCCCCAACTTCATAATGCGCTGAATGTGTGAGCAGATTATAAATCGCTGCAGTGTCATATCAAGAGTGGGTTAGATAATTTATCGAGAGGTGCGCATTGAAATCACATTTATTTGTGAGCCGCACGCGCCGAGGCGGGGCGTATGTCGCGCTTATCGCAGCGCCCCGATATGGACCATTGCCGCCGCCGCCGGCCTTAAATCTACACAGATCTAGATATAAATTATATGTGATATTTATTACTTTTTTCCAAATTTTGCATGATACAATTGTTCATTGGGGACATAAATAACCTTTCCATTTTTATTATAAGAGAAAATATTAAATATAATTGTTAAATGTCAAATTTTCAAAAATCAAAGATATTCAAAAACCAACTACTCAGATCGACTAAATAAGGGCTTCTGAAGTCTAATCCGTTTATTTTTGTTTGTTTGTTTGTTCGAGCTTCACGCAAAAACCGACAGGTAGATTTTGATTAAATTATTACAGTTTTAAAGGTACTATTCTGGCGTAATTAATACGGCATATTTCACCAAAATCGGTTCAGTAGAATTGAAGATACAGCTTAATTCCTGTTTTAGTAGTCGCCGCTTAGGTACGAGAAGTCAAGTAAAAGTGGTTAAAGTTTTTTATATAAATCTATGATTGTGTCGGGATTTCTCATGTAGCGAAAAACCGACACTTACGCGGGCGGAGCCGCGGGCTTAAGCTAGTATATAATATTATTTAATACATGTAAATAAACAATATTCGAGATTGCTGTCCAGGCCTATCCTTCCCTTTTGGTCATCAGACAACAGGACTCAGAGATCCCTTTTTGTGTTTCCTGCGTTTTTTATTTTTTGATTTATGAATAAAACGTAATAAGAACTACCACAATTTAAAAATATAAAAATGCCAAATATTTAAAAGTCTCTTTTGAATATGCTATCATATTTCTTTAATAAAACATTTTATTTAATAAGGGAAAAGAGTGTCGAAATGAAAACGATTTGACCTATTTCAAAAAATTTCTTCGACCACCTCTATAAAGTAATAAATCACCACTAAAAATAAAAGCCAAGTACAACTATGGTGCAATCCTATTAATTGGTAATACTACTTTACGTACTCGCATAGTATTATCAGCCTAGAATCTTACACTACATTTATTATGTTTCTCTATTTTAACAGATATAAATAATTAAATATAACAATACCAAAGCTCTTCTCGAGCGAGGTCAACCTAGTGTCGAAACCCGTTTGCGTTATCGTTAAGGGGATCACTTATATAAGTTATAACTAATAGAAAAGTTCAAAGTTCTATTAGACTATTAGGTGTGAAGTCTAATTGGTACTGCATATCAGCGATCGATATCGGATTAGATAATCACGATGCAAATAGGAACAGAATTAATTAATGAGAATGCATTGGATTGGCCGCACCGCGGTGACGGTGCGCTCGGCGCACGCGCCGCCGGCGTCCAATCGACGCGTCCGCGCACGCGTGCACGCGACACTACGCGTCTTCAGCGGCCACCACTAATTGGCGCTCGTGTACCAGTACCTCGATGTACACACTGTCTAATAATGTCGAGTTTCCTATAATCGTAAATACTCGTAACTACAAATTAGGCGAATTTTCTTTAAGTTACTATGTTATTTACAAATACTTAATTAATATAAAAACTTCAGTTAGTATCATAAAAGTGCAACTTATTTTTAAATATAAATAAATTATAGTTAAAGAAAACTAAAAGAAACACGCTTTTATAGTTAATCGAACTAAAAAGTAAAAAATAATTCTTATTATAAAAATAAAATGCCTAACGAAAAAATAATGTCATTGTATTGTTATAATTTCTTACTAGTTCTATTACGAAATGAAGAGTTAGTATAAAAATATAGTACAAAGCGCCATACGCTTTTAACACAATGACATTAATTTTCTCGTTAGTCATTTTATTCTTATAAAAAGAACTATTTTTTACTTTTTATTTCGATTGACTATAAAAGTGTATTTTTTTGTTTTTAAACTATGATTTATTTTCTATTTTTAGTTCGAACAAAATTATTCAATTATTTGTTACAATATATTTTTTTACAAAAAAAAAAATTTAAAAAAATTAAATCATTGTATTGTCATCGGTATGGTTAATGCTCTTACTCCGCTTCACCCAATAGTCCTAGAGGGCTCTATTCTCAAAGTTGTGTCGAATATGTATAGCTGGGAAACGTCGTCCAGCTAGGTAAACCCAACTTCGAGAAAGAGGTCAGTCGCCGAATCCAACTCGGCTGGGCAGCGTTTGGGAAACTACGTGACAAAAATTCTTCTCGTCAAAAATACCGCAATGCCTTAAGACCAAGATATTCAATCAGTGCGTATTGCCAGTGATGACCTATGGATCTGAAACATGGCCACGTACTATGGGCCTCATAAGAAAACTCAAGATCAAGCAATGGAAAGAGCTATGCTCGGAATTTCCCCGCGAGACAGGATTTGAAACGAGATAATCCGCAGGAGAACTAGAGTCATCGACGTAGCTCAAAGGATTGCAAAATAAAGTGGCAGTGGGCGGGACACATAGCTCGCAGAACCGATGGACGCTGGGGTCTTAAAGTGCTGGAGTGGCGACCCCAACCGGAAAGCGTAATGAGGGTAGACCCCCGACTAGGTGGAACGATAACCTGGTGAAGGTCGCGGGCCGTCGGTGGATGCAGGCGGATCATAGCCGCTCGATGTGGCGATCATTGATGTCCAGCAATGAACGTCTGCTAAAATGTGGGTAAAAATCGAGGTGAAGCTAATAAGCGTGATAATAAGAAGCGTGTTAACTAAAATGAAGTTTTCTTTCAGTAACCGTTTTTCTATTTAGAAATTTAACGAACCTTACCTTAAATTTAAAGAACAATAAAAATATTATATTTTTTAATAACATTCTCGAAAACGACTCTAATGATTTTTATAAAATTTACAATAAGTAGATATAACAGATTTCTACGGTGAAAAATTGGCCTAACTAGATCTCATACGTGAGAAAACTCGTCTTTCTAATCCAAGCGGCACTAGCTCAACCAGAGCTACTTACATGTCAAATGAAGAGGATTTCTATTTCATATCATTATCATTCAAACTTAGAAGGCTAAATAAATATAAATATATGCATATAGCTATGTTATAGCTGTGCTATATAGTCTGTCAAACGAAACTATTATTGTTGTTACTATTCGTCAACAGATGGCGGTAGCTGAACGGATGTATGTACACCCTATCAATAAATCTAATTGTAGCAATATTAGTTGCGTAACTAAAGACCGATATTATCTTAATTTCAAACAATTCGATAGAAAAGTACCAATAGTTAGGTATCTGACGTTTAAAAAACGTGCACTGCCTGACAGGGTCAAAGGTTAACTGCAAGATCACTATCTTATTGGACAACTTTTATAGTGGCCAGCGACATGAACGGCGTTACGTGCAGATACAACTTATTGGATTATGTTGTCAATTAAACTTTAATGTTTATCCATTGTGTGAGTCAGCGCTCTGCGTGTGTCTCGCTGAAATGTTGCGAAACGATACACCGCGTTCGGTACCATGGGCTGTGTCGAATAAACACGATAATGTGTTCCGGGTTGATCACAGTCAGGTTCGGATTAATATTATTCTGTTAGTGAGAAAGTAGTTCCCAATACGAGTGTATTTTAATAATAATGTAAAAATATTTTTAAACTTATTTAAGCTCCCAGCTTACAAGTTTCTCTGTCTGCATATTTGTGTGTATATACAGGTATGCATGTTTGAGGCAATATCTCCCAAATGGATGAACTCCTTGTGCGCTCAGCCCATTGTGAAATAAAATGCTCAAATCAAATATATAAAACATTACACATATATTTCTTTCGTTCATCATCCTTTCTCCTTTTCTTCCCTTCCCTTTTGAGTAGGAAGCAAGTGGACTTTACCACTTGTCTCCTATTCAAAAGGGAAGAATTTACTATATCCGCAGGCTTGGCAGCTGTCTTCGAGCTCGCACCAGATATTGATTGAATCGTAGAATAAACCGCTGCTGTATCACCCTGGTGCATCTCTCAGATTGTTCGCACAACATCCACGATACACAGTTATTTGTGGGCGTCCAAACAAAAACGGTCCAGTAGTGGGCTATTGAGTTAATACTAGATTCAGTATCTAGAATAGTCAATTGATTGCAAGGATTAAAAAAATATTAAACACCTGGCACACATTTTTTTATCAGACTTTTGAAGTTGAAATTCTGAAAAAGCTTGATTTGAGAACACGCATTTTCAAGGTTTGAGTGAAAAAAAACACTTCTACTTGCTTGTTACATAGATTTTTATTTATTACTATAGATGGAGATACTCTCCCTAAAATCAACTTGTAATTAATTTATTTAAATAGAGATCAGTACGGGGAATTGAAACGTATTTTATTCCAAAAATATTGACATGCCGACCACTGGTACCTTTTTACTAATCTTTTCTCTTAAAGTTTCTGGTACTTAGAAACATCGTATGTACTCATTTATTATATGAAATTGTAGATAATTGAGCATTTATTAATAATCAATTAAAATCGCGAAATGCAATTTTTTCACCCAACATTACTAAACTTCTTATATCTCGGAAACTAAATGCCGAGAACCGGACCCTTTTTACTTGGACACCCAGAATTTGTTATAGAGTTTTTTTACATACACGATACATAGTTATTTATTTCGTGTTTACTTGTCCATTAATTATTTATTTATTTAATTAAAATAAAAAATATTTTTTCTAATAAAATAATGCACCGGAGGATTGTTGGCACCATTGTTCCTATTATTGCACAGTTATATTTTCATTAGTTCAGTGTCGGGAAGGCATAGTCGGGTGCGAGCCGGGTGCTGACCTCGTGGCCGGCTGACCGGCGCGGCGCCCACCGTCCAAAGCTCGACCCACATCCGACCGGTGCTCGTTCTATTGTCTCGTCGATAAACTCGGACCAAACGACTACTTACCGCACCGCAAATTGCGTCTGAGTGGACCCCTACTTTGTTTGTTATCTATTAAAACGGTATTGGTACATCTTTAAGCGTAGACACGTCAATTTTCAAGATTTTAGATCGTCATTTGTTTTGATAGATCTTTTCAATTATTAGATCTATGATTGAGCTTTACAATAAACGTCATCGTTATCAGCCTTTTGAGTCCACTGCTGTACAAAGATCTCTTACACAAAATGGGAAAACTTGCATAATCCTGGAACTTGCACGCTTGACATGTGAATCTAGTGACACCCGACGGTAGTGATATGAAATAACACTATTACTTAATTAATAACAGACAAAGGAAAAAATACCTACTTCATCATCAGACTATGGAAGTCATCCACCCATGGGCCTTACCCACGTTTGGCAAGCTTTTTGGAAATCGCAGCAGATGTTGGTTGAATCCCATGATAACACTGCTGCCTATTTTCCTGGCATATGCTTTAGTTGGTATTGTTATCCCATCGAACAAATTATTACCTACTTACTAGAACAAAATTAACAAACGACTTCTAATTTGGGGATATTTTATTTTTTATATCGCATTAGGCACTATGACGCACGCGTGATGAATATTATGTAAGTTGTTAAACATATGTTGGTTATTTATTAGTCAGATGGGCTGGATGGTTAATCCACTTGTTGTGGAAGTCCGGGATAGATCCGGCCGTGCACCAATGTATTTTTCATCTCGAAAAATTTACGAGTTAATTTTGTCATATTGATGTGGAAAGCAATATTGCTGTAAGTAAACATATGGACTAATGTACAGATGTACCAAAATCGCTTTTCCACGGCGATACCGTCAAAGCAGTGAAGTCAAAGTGAATATTGTAGAAAAACCCTAATAAGCTTTGTGACGTATTGACTAGTCTCCTATAGTTTAGGCTGACTATGAGCTGTGCTGATTATTATATAAGTTGTAGACGAGGTTATTAAATAATATCGAGTTCCAGGCCCTACGCACTCAGCACTGTTTAAATCATCTGATACATGCACTGTCGATCGCGCTAGGCGCCACGCGCCAAGGGGCGATAAAATGCGAATGAAAATTTCAAGTGAAAAATGTACAATCACGAAGGGTGTCTTGTTTTCTTTTAATTATATTATTAGCTACATAACAGATATTATTACTGTAAATGATTAATTTTAACAACAAATGCTAATTTAATTACATAATAATAGTATTTTTATTCACGATAAAAGCGGAGGAGGGCAATAACTAGAGGTACTTAATTTAAATTCAATGAAATGTTGATTTTTATAGAAAAATGTTATTTTCTATTATTGCTTATTTTATTAATTTATTTAAGTGAAATTGAAACAAAATTAATGTGAAATCTTCTAAAATGAAAAAATCTTCTAAAATGAGTAACGAAAGACAATCTTGCACTGCACTAATAAAGCCAGCATTGAATACATATGTAGGTGCAGAGGCAGTGAGGTAGTGTGACATTGTCGACGTAGGCTATGTTCATGTAAACGGTCAATTTGATGTGACTGCACCGACACGGAGCTCCACGTCTCGACCTGTAATCACCCGTGTAGGTGAACAGAACTAAGGCGTCCCGCTCACGCGCAGTCGGCGAGCGTCTTTAATTCACACGTTAGTTTCGTGTATGATATCAAAGATGGATAAAAAATGCAGTTTCATAAAAAAATATGTTTTTAATTTTTCTGTGTATGGAGGTAACAAGGAGGAACGTAATCCGGCAACCGGCTTAACTATAGCCTCATTGATGGGTACTATTTAAACAATACTTAACAAATTAGCATCATGTTATAATTTCTTTAAGGAATATATTAATCATTTATACTTAAGGCACTTTGTACATGGCTTAGGACTGAATATAGTTTTTAAAAAGTGTATGACACTCGGCAAATGCCATATGACTAGTAGAGCCGCGGGGGCCGCGACCGAATACAACTTAAACATAACTTAATCTAAATTAAAATACGTTTACATTTACAATGGGCCCCTAAGTTTGTAATAAACGAATATAATTTTACACACAAACTTTTTGAACATTTACAAAAATAATTTATTTTAAATACTAAATGTACCTACTAAGGTAGATATCTAAAATTCGTAATACAAAAATATTGTCAGCGGCCTTACAGCTAAGTACGAGATCGAGGATCCTACGAAGTTCAGTCTTTTTAATACGCATGAACGGTGGTCGGTGGGGGAAGGGGCTGGGGCGGGTGCTCTGGCCGGTACTCGTAGGGCGACGTCCCCGGTGCCCCACATCCGCCTTCCAAGTGCTTGCTCAAGAGCGACATGCGAGAAAAGGTTTTCCCGCAGCCCGCGCACGAGTATTTCTTGACATCAGAGTGCGTCTGAAGATGTGCGCGCAAGTTTGATCTGTCTGCGAATGCACGGCGACAGTGGTGACAGGAGAAAGGCTTCTCGCCCGTGTGCGTGCGAATGTGGCCCTGCAGCAACCACGGCCTCGAGAAAGCCTTCCCGCACAGGTGACACTTGCAAGGCAACGTGTGCGTGCGTATGTGCATCTTGAGCGCGCCCAGTGACGTGTACACCTTCGCGCAGTACTTACAGCTGAACGACTTCCGCACAAGGCTCCCCTCCGCGGCGGCACAGTGGTACTGCTGGTGCTTAGAAAGCCCAGAGTACGTTGAATATGACTTCGCACAGTCTGGGCACTGGTAGCGAGGGCGACGAGCGCCTGACACTGACACACCGGAGTCTGAAGACACGGAACCCGGTGATCGCAAATCCTCGGGACAAGGTGGTGGTGAACAGGATGACGGTGGTGAAGCCGGAGAATAGTGGGCGTAAAGTTGAGGGTGAGTGGGTGGCGATAACGAGGGCACTGCTGGGTACAGGTCTTCCATGGGGTACGGTGCATATAACGTGGGTAAGTAGGCGTACTGAGGCGTAGGACGAGCAAGTTCGGTGGGCGGAGGCTCGAGTCGCGCACGACACGCACTCAGGTAATCTAGTTGTTGAGGCCACTCTCGAGGTTCCATCTTCACAGCAGTTGCTGCAACTGGCGAAGAAGCTTTGCTCGGGTAGTTGCCGGTTTTAGAAAGATCCTCGGGTTTTGTACTGAGATTCTGTGGTTCATCATTTTCTGTATCACCTATGGACAAAACAAACCAAACTGCATAAAACTGAACGTAGAATAGACATTTTAAATTTATAATAGTTTAATTATTGAATCAATATATTTCTTAAAAGTGAACTTCTTGTAACTGTTTGGTTACTTCGTTAGATGGTTGTTTTTTTTATTTATCACGTCGTAATAATTCAAACAACACAAAACATATTCCGTCAATTATTCAGTGCGTACGTGTTTGCCTCACTACATATATTATTGAGTGTTCATCATGGTACAACTATAATATGTATTTTCATATTTATCTAAATTATTTTACTATAACATTGAGAACTAACCGTGGTGATCACAGTAGAGGCGCGTAGCTCGGTGGGCGGGGAGGGGCGGTGTGATGGGCGGTGTCGCCGGCCGCTCCTCCCGCACCAGCACCGGCCGCTTCTTCAGTGGACAGTGCGCATACTTCTTCGTCATCATTGCCCGAGAAGTCTGGGAGTCCTCCACGAGCATCTTGCACAACTTTCACAAACACTCAAAAGTAAGTCTCGAAAACAGTGTCCGTAATCACAAGTTCACAAATGTAACAGTCCAAACATCACAACGTCGCATCGGGACCGCAAGCGGGTGGTGTTCGGGACGTGACCGCGTGCGCGCACACTCGCCGGCGTCCTGAGCTCGAGTGGTGCGGCGAGGGAAGGCTGCTGCTTTTATGCGCTCCCCGGCGGCGGCGCAGCCAGGTGGCGGCGGGAAGGCTCGCACGTGCGCCGTGCCCAATGGGCGCGGGGCGCGGCCGCGGCCAATGGCGGCGCCGCGCGCGCGGGGCGGCGGCACCTGCGCCTCCGCACCCGGCGGAACCGCGCACTCACCGCGATATGCACAGCTTCAGCACCGAACCGATCTCAACGGTCTCGTCGCTAATGAAACGATTTTTTGCACAAGTCTGGGGGTTAAACACCTTTGAACCGAGCCACCGCAGCGCAGCGTTTTTGGTCCCAATGACATTGTTCAGTTCTATTTATTGTAACCTTTAGCGATATTCACAGCAGCTGTACAATTTTCAGCAATATATATATATATATACATATATATATATATATATATATATATATATATATATATATATATATATAT
>WUAW01006492.1:31952-45075 GCA_017165845.1 Thaumetopoea pityocampa | reverse complement strand
TTATAACATTATTACATGTCAAATTTTCAAAAATCAAAGATATTGAAAAATAAATTACTCAGTCTGACTAATTAAGAATTTCTGATACCAAATCCGTCGATGTTTGTGTGTTTGTATGTTTGTTCGTTTTGTGGCTTTGTTTGTTTGTTTGTTCAGGCTTCATGCAAAACCCAGGAGGTAGATTTTGATTAAATAGTTACAGTCTTAAAAATACTATTTCGACATAAATACTGCGGCATGTTTTATCAAAATCGGTCCAGTAGAATTGAAGATACAGCTTGATCGTTGTATTAGTAGCCGCCGTTAAGGTATGAGAGGTCAAGTAAAAGTGGTTTTTAGACTTTTTATATTAACCTATGATTCTGTTGGGATTTCCCATGTAGCCAAAAAGCGACATTCATGCGAGCGGAGCCGCGGGCAAAAGCTAGTATGTATATGATACTAAACTAATAGGTATTTCACGAACTAACTGACATAAGCGCCGCGGCATAAGTTTATACGAGTAATCTTAATGGTGCCTGTAACTCAACGTTCAAGATAAATAACTTAAAACAATGATGCAATACAGTTAATTTACGTTAATCAATAGAAAAAATGCTGCGACCACGTGTTACAAGAAGAAAATGCCGTGCAGAATTTGTATGAAGTCACGGAACTCGCAGAACAAAATTCTTTTATATTATAAAAGAATTTTATACGAATACGAACGAAGGTACTACTGATACTGATTCAAATATGTTGATTATAAAACAGCTGCAACATAATTAAATTTAGGCTCTCCCTAACTTTTTCTAAAGACAAACACCAAAACGAGATAGAAATAGACGTGATCTGGGAACGTGCCGATTAAAGATGCGCAAAGTCGCAATATTTTTTAACTTTTGACAGAAATTTAGTTACTAAAAACGTTTATTATATCGTTCTGGTGTTTGGCATTAGAAGTTAGGGAGAGACTAAATTTAATTTATGTTACATCAGAATTGACATTATTGTTACTGACTATTTTCATTTAAGACAATTAATTATTTTTTATCCATTAAACTTAATCTTTAAAATATGTTTGATTTTTAACTCCACTGTGAATACACCTTTACCCTACAGTTGCACTGATGACTCACTGTTCTCATAACGCGAATGTATTATAGTTAGAAAAGTTCTAACGGCTCCCTTAAAGTAGATAATTAGTAAATCAACCTAAAGGTGTTAAACATAGACAATAAAAGTGCTATTGGAAGGTACTTATCTTACATGTGACTCGTTTTTGAGCTGGTACGTATGATACATCATGTAGAAGACATTTCAAAGAAAGTCAATTGAAGTGATTGGCCCTCATTTGATGCTCGTAGGTACCAGCCAAGAACGCGCATCGGTAGGATTATATACTCGTACATAGAAATTTATTCTTTTCGTTATGATCTTTTGATTTAAGATGCGCAAACTGTATGTTGGACAAACAATTGTTGCATTTTATACCAACACTATTTCATATGTCCAAGACTGCGGGTGCGCATACCGATAGAGGCAAACAACTGAACACAAATATTTGTCGAAGTCGAGTCAGTGATGTTTATGTTATTCAGTGCCCAAAATTG
Source organism: Thaumetopoea pityocampa (assembly GCA_017165845.1). Lineage (NCBI taxonomy): Eukaryota > Metazoa > Arthropoda > Insecta > Lepidoptera > Notodontidae > Thaumetopoea > Thaumetopoea pityocampa. The sequence continues at coordinate 43,483 of WUAW01006492.1, read as the reverse complement.
AGAGCACCCTATTTTAATACTACATCAGGTATACATACATACATTCACGCCGATATCCCATTAGGGTAGGCAGAGACAATAGTGCATACTACATACATATATACATACAGTTGCGCCACTTTCCCATTGGGGTAGGCAGAGACCAGTTCTTTCCACCTGCTACGATCGTTTAATACAGCAAAGTGTCTATCCACATTTCGCATCCGCGGGCAAAGAGACGTGTCGGTTGGCGAACCACGACGACGCCATTATATAAGGTTCAAAAATGTTATAGTTCCTCATTGCATTCCCACGGCTTAGTGGAGAGGAAAGGAAAGAGGATGAGGTAGGAAAAGTGTATTGAGAAAGGAATATGGAATTTAGGAAAAGGACTATAGGATATAGGATACGACTATGTCGCAAGGAGGAGGAAGAGACGGTAGTAGCTCGGGGGCCAAGGTCGCTTATTATATATTATTACCGGACAAGCTAAAAGACTAAGTACTCCCTGACCTAGATATATATGTAGATCAGGTATATGAAGAAAAATACATATGAGAGTTAATGAATACCTTCAAGTTTGTCGAAAATCATACAAGTGAAGGGGATTGCATTAGAACGTGCAATAATAGCCGATATTAATAGAACAGGTGAAGAATCAAATTTTAGGCAGTTACATATATCATTAAAGAGTGCACAGTAATCGCGTAAGGCCGCTGGCACTGCAAGTTCGTCATTCATACTAGGCTGACGAGAATCAGGTCACGTATTGAATTTCAGCTCATGACTAAGCCCTCATTTGTGTCAAAGGGTCAACGTGTAATCAACATTTCGATTGTATTTACAAAATTATGACTAATAAATCGATTGTCCGAACAAATCATCCGAGTACAAATCGATACCTCTTATTTATCACGTCCGTTTCACTCGTCGAGCTGGTTACTCGCGCGCCGCGCCACTGGTAACGTAATGACACATTGAAATAAACAGCACGTCACTCATCAAATAATTATTCGTGGTGCTTATGAAAGAAACTTATCTCAACTTACGCCTGAGAAACGTAAACAGAGCATTAAAGCGGAAGCCGGTTGATGGTAAACAACATCGGGCAAATCGTTTTATCGAAACGAATAACATGTCGATAATAGGCATACGAGTGGGTGAGTACATGACCACAGACAGTTGTATTATCTTTTCCCATATTCATCAAATTGCTTATAGAGGATATTCATTAAAAGAAAAAAAATTATACCGTATAAATATTTACATTCCCCCTTAGATTAATATCTAATTATTATAATTAATAAGTTCGCCCTCACAAATTATGTATGAAGTTTTAAAAATACATTTATTATTATTAAAAAAATAGTATAATAGGTTATATCATGATAACGATAGGATGTCGAAGTATATATGTATATACTACACTGAGAAAGCCACAGCTTAGCCATTAATCGTCATTACAATGGATCTCCGGACTAAGCAACTTAATAGGGCCAAATGATAGACTTATCACACTTAATCGATGAAAGTGTATGAAACGATGTACGAATGTCGATGAGGCGAGAGAGGTGTGTCAGAATGGTAGGGTGTGGTGAACTGTGGTCTCCAACTAACCTTACGGGATACCAGCGTGAGTGTATGTACCTACTGGTTAAACTTACTTGACCCGTGTTTCCGAAGGGATGTGAAGCTAGATCTCGGTTGCTGTGTTCCTGTTGACACTGGATGTCGCAGGTCTTGCGCGGAACACGAGCATGTGTCAGACGTGCCTCATTTCGACTTATCTCTTGCAGCATTGACAACAACAGTGACGGTTGATTGGCACAGTTAGAGTGGCCAGTGTTTTCAGTGCCAATCAGTACCGGGTTGGAATCCTGGTAGGGGCAAACTTTGTGTGATGACCACAAATGTTTGTATCCGAGTCGTGGACGTATTTATCTACATAAGTATGCATATCGTTGTCTAGATACAGGGAATATACAGGGCATCCTAGTTTGGGACTGGTTCAGTTCGTATGAAAGTATTCAAAATATTATTATCATATATCTCTTTATTATTTATACTAACTAAATCGGAATAATACTAGATGACAACTACACAACATTATAGATTAATAAAGAATATGGCAATTTTATAGAAATAGTGATAATGCTTTTGTATTAAGACAAACATTTTTATTGTATCATATCGTTTTACCTCCTATCACAATTAATTGCCGGTCGTAGTTATATGATGATTGTTGTAGGTTATAAATAATATAAGCTAATATTATTCCATATCGGTGATTATACAAGTGTTATGTGTGTGGGGGTGCTGGGCGCGAGCGCTGCGCGTCGTCGGCCAGGTGCGACGTCGCGGGGGCAGGGGCGCGTGCGTAACGGTCGCGGCACGAGCTGCGCCGGCGCAGGGGACGTGCGCTATGGCGGAAATAGCGATGGACAGGGGCGCCGACGGCAGGTGGTGCGATATACCGGCTCGCACTCAATGTCACACAATTGGCGGTTAATTTCTCATATTATATATGTATTTCACGTACATATACATATATACATATATTATCACTGAATAGTACAGTTGCAGTGACCCTGCTTACTGTACTAATGAGTCCCGGGTTCGAATCTTGGTAGGGACAAATTTTGTGTGATGAGCACAAATATTTGTATCTGAGTCATGGATCTATTTATCTACATATTTATATATTGTATTTATCTATATAAGTATGCATATTGTTATCTAATACCCAAGATACAGGGAATCTTAGTTTGGGACTAGATCAATGTGTGTGTGTGTATGTGTGTGTGTGTCCAAAGTATTATATTATTATTATATATTACTTGTTATGTATCTAAATAGATTCGTGACCTGTTTGTGCATTATTAATATTTATAAAATACTATTTGAAAACGCTGATACGCTATGCAGTAATTATTTCTATAATATTTATATTATAAAATTGTTAAATGTCAAATTTAAAAAGTCAAAGATATTTAAAAACAAACTTCTCAGATCGACTAATTCAGGGCTTCTGAAATCAAATTCGTCGATGTTTGTTTGTTTGTTTATTCGGGCTTCACGCAAAGACTAGCAGTAAGATTTTGAATAGTCTATTAGAGTTTTAAAGGTACTATTACGACTTAAATACTGCGGCATGTTTCATCAAAATGGGTTCATTAGAATTGAAGATACAGTTTGATACCTGTGTCAGTACCCGCCATTATGGTATGAGAGGTCAAGCAAAAGTGGTTCTAGGCTTTTTATATAAATCTATGATTGTGTCGGGATTTTCCGTGTAGCGGAAAACCGAGATTCCCGCGGGCTGAGCCGCGGGCAAAGGCTAGTTTTAAATGAATTTGAAAAATTACTCGCACTACCTTCTAGAACTTTCCAATAATGTGTAGAATATAAATTTGAAGTCAATTAATACATCAATATTTACACCACAGTCCGTTTGAATCTAGCTCTCTGGAAAATCACACTACAATCGATTCGGTGACTTAGCCGTGAACAAGTAGCGATCTGACTTACTTTATTAACGATCTGACTTACTTTATTAACGATCTGACTTGCTCTATTTAAGTGTAAGTTTTCTATAGGAATTACTCACGTTAGTGATAACGTGTTAGCTATAAAAGAGGTGACTCTTTTATAGCTTTTTGGGATTATTTTGGGGAAATGCGAACATAGCGGGAATAATAATAAATTCCAAAATAATTTTACTGTTATAGTTCTGATCATGAGGTTATGTTTATAGGGGTTAAAGTTTAACGATAAATGGTAAGTAAATTTGCATAATCTGTGGTACACCGGTGACGTATCATACTAGAAATTCCATTTATTCGCCGACTATTGCTACATACGCACGCACGCACGCACGCATGCACGCACGCACGCACGCACACACACACATATGTATGTATGTATATGTGTATGTCATGGTTTTTCAAAAATTTAACCCCTAAGAGGATGAATTAAGGGTTGTAAGTTTATATAGGAAATTCATCACTTTTGAATCGAAGATGCACGAAATTTCATATACCTGCTTCTGGTATTTTTCAAAATTTTACGCCTAAGAGGGTGAATTAGCTTAGCGATTTTAGCCCCAAAAGACACCCGGAAACGTCGTTTACAAAGAGGTACAACGGTAATTAAAAATAAAGATTGAAATAACTAAATACGTGAGCGAAGTTGCGCGCAACAGCTAGTTAGTACATATAAATAACAATATAAATTATTGATCTCATTTCACGAGACCCGATTTGGTGCGATACCATTTCCAAGATGTTTGGAAAATTTGTGTCCCCGACGATGATACCGATCATCATCGGCCTGTTCAAAACCGTTGCTGAGTATAGACCTTTCTCAAAAAAGGTAATAATTGTAATAATCTCCACCGATCACAGATCGCAGTAGAGGTTATTTGATGATAAAGCTGCTGCCGGTTCCCCTGGTCTGTCTCTCGTCTGTTCCTCGCAGCGCTTACGGGAAGAAACGGGATGAAGGTATTACTCGCACTATTGTTGCCACATAACAACTTTTATAATGTATCAGTTTATAATGTTACGCTTAATAATAAGCGATTTTACGATATATTTATAATATATATAATATATCGTAAAAGCGATTTTAAACAACATAGTTCACTAAACACATATTACTATTATCATCAACAAACTCGAAGCATGACCACCATACAACGTTTTGTGCGCAGCGACAGGCGGCTATCTTGGTTCTGCTAACCAATAGTATTATAGTAAAACAGCATTGGTGATCCAGCGGCTCCAGACACGACTCGCGATCGAAAAGGGTTCTACTTAGTCCCGTATCATTCAAGTTATTTTAATCACAGTTACGGTCTACGTTGTAGACACCTATGTAGTCAACGGAGAAGGAAACTTCACGAGAAAACCTGAATGCGTATAGGTGTGAGAAGTCTAATAACGCGCATTAGGCCGGCGCGGTATACTACGGCCTAATCCCTTCCTTAGTAGGGGAGGTCCGATCCCCTGTAGTGGGGACGAATATGGACTGGAAATGATGTAGACAATGAAAATAGCATGATTAAAAATTTTCTGTTTGTTCCACACATTTATACATTTGTATGCTGTGCCTTCAACTTATCGAGTATCGAAGGAGTTGAATGTAATCAATATTCAACTCTCTCGCCGCTCTCGATAGATGCAATAAATTTTAAATTACTCCGCCTGAACTGCGACTTTCCTTGTCGCTATGTGGATCTGTATCGTTATTTGTTGAACTTGCCTGCGTTATTTTTTATTGAACGCATAGGCACCCACGAGCTGATTCCGAGCCGACCCTGTATTGTATTGAATCAGTGCACAGCTATGCTCGCAGCTGGTTGCGCGTGCAGAATCACATGTCTGTACCCGAATCGCACATCTGCACCGTACCAACGTAACGATATGAAACGACGTAACCGCCTTGTTAATTGCTCTCCAACTTCCCAACAGAACGGTAACATTTAATACCTTTTGGATATTAGCCATACTAGTAGGGTCTCCCCCATGTATTGTTAAATGCTTCAAAAGAAAATGCCGTAAGTGATTGCTTGTCTACTTGCAATCAGTGTCATTTTAAAAGGAAAAATTTGGTACGACATTCAATAAACCACATTTAAGATTAAAAAAGAACTTTATATACCTTTTAATATGGTATATTATTAAAATTAAAAGCAGCCCTATCTTTATGGAACAAAATTTAAACAACAATAATACGAGACATATGACGTTTTGCGTCCCCTGGCATCAGCTTGCAGGTAGGTGAGTAGTTTAATTTTAAATAATGGCATCGCTGTAGACTTTTCTATATAAAGCTCACGGGACCATTCAACGCTTTTATAAACACTTTTAATACAGATGGATTGGGTATTATACAGGTTGATTCAAAAAATAATATTTGTTTCAAGTAATCTAGTCATACAACGGTGAACCACATAAAATAAAAAGATTAGTATTATTATAATTTAGAAATCTTTCTAAAATTGGTTATAAATAATACGATAACTATGATTATTATATATATATGATTATTATATATATTAACTAATATCCCTTGTTTATAAATACTACAAAGTGTTGAAAAAAATTAGGTTGTTACCGACGATTTATAAAAACAAACTCAATTCACGCACCAGCAGAGCGTATTGCCGTGATAACTTAGCGAACCTCTATCAAAAAGAAAGAACAACTCTTTTTTGACGAGTACAAATATGCCTGCTGCATTCCGCTACACCGGAGGCCTGAATACGTCGGGTATGCTAGCCTCGCACCCATTAAAACTTCTGGCTTTCTCCTATAGTCCCGATGCTAAATCATCTCATTTCTATAATTGGATCATAGAAAACTATCTTAAAATATAAAAATCTCAGAGAAGGAGATGAGGAAACCCCCTGTAGAGGTACGCTCGACAACAGCTGAGATTTGGGCACACGCTCCGCGGCCGGTGCGCGCCGCGGTGACGCACCGGCCACCTTTCACCCCTCGTACATTCCCCTTGCGGCCTTCTTTCACGCGCACCATTTGTATGTACCTACGTAGTTATACATAGGTACGCCATTCGAATATTGCCTCTATAAATATATAAGAACGTAATAAATCTATAAATTATAAATAAAACAATATCGATGTTGGAAAAGAAAAATTCGCTAACCGATAATAATATTCGAAATCTCTAGATATTTGTGCGCCGTTTTATCAACCATAGTTGCATATCGATTAAATATTGCAGAAATATTCGGCATTACACATTCTCTTTAATATAAAAGTGAATTGGTTTTTAATAATTTATTACCTCTTTTATATTAATTTTTAATAATTTATTACCTCTGTGTTATAATTGGGTTGCAACAACCATGATCATGAGCAGAATGTCAAAGGTACAATTTTGGAAAAAATATACTGATGATATCCTATGCGTTATGAACGTAGTAAACAGGCTTGTTTTCGTGGATTATTTAAATTCCATTCATGTAAGTATTTTGTTCACGTATGAACTTGCAGTGAATTGAACTTTGGATCTTCTGGATGTTAAAGTGATGAGCAGATCTGACGGCTCCCTGTCACACTGTGTATGCAGGAAACCCACATATTGTGAGATACTTAACTGCCGTATCGCACCATCACCCTCGTCACCTACAATCTGTAGTGACTTCGTTCATGAATAAAACACATGATCTTTGTGACTCTGTACACTCGCTGTCAAGAAATATCGTACCTTCAGGAGGCCCTAAAATGGAAAGAGTATAAATGTGGAAGACACTTAAGGCTTAAGGTTAAATGGCTCGATGTGAGTAGATCAGCTTTTATACCTTATATAAAAGTGGTGACGGACAAGATTAGATTATTGCTAGCAAAATATTCTATCAAAACTATTGAAACCCCACATTCAAAATTAAGAAGGCATATAAAGATATCAAAGAATGTTATACCATTTTTCAGCACACAGCGTGTAGTAAATGGTCAAACAAAGTGGACAATCACGGAAAGAGCGAATGAACACATCGCATCGGTCAAAAATCACCGGATGAATCGTTGGCTTGACCACCGTGACACGAAAATCTTTTGTACAGATCGGCATTTGCACTCAAGAATTAAGCAACAGCAAAAGCACATCGTGAAGCGGTGGAAATGAAGAAGGAAATATAGAAATTTCGATCGGAAATGTGATTTTAAAATATGCATCGGAAATTCTGTCATTAGACAATGTACTCGTCGCGATTTGCCTATAGTTGAACACACGGATTTTGTTAATGTTGTATGTACTGATCTTTACAATGAAATCTTTACAATATCATGTGAGGGTAGATGAATAATCTGCCAGTGGTTCGATACGTAGACAATAGCGAGCTCTCTAATACTTATAGTCACTGGCCAAAGGTTTTAAACCAGAATTTAATGTAANCAGTTGAACACACGGATTTTGTTAATGTTGTATGTACTGATCTTTACAATGAAATCTTTACAATATCATGTGAGGGTAGATGAATAATCTGCCAGTGGTTCGAGACGTAGACAATAGCGAGCTCTCTAATACTTATAGTCACTGGCCAAAGGTTTTAAACCAGAATTTAATGTAAAAAATCAACTGAATTTGGCATATGAGCACATGACACAAATAATCTCCTTTCTTTGATCCATCGTGCAGTTTAGAACATAATGAGAACGATAATTTTCTAAATAAGCACTTTATTTTAATACTAATTTTATAAGTTTTAAACAAATTGATGGAATATAATTAATTTGATTCAACTGTCAACCCCTGCTTCAGCACTTCAAAGTTATTAATAACTTTATAAAAGCCTCTTTTAGGAGTGCTGAACTGTACTACTCATTACCACCACCCTCAGCATATGGCGGTCAGAGAGCCTCGTTTCGGATTTTATCCAACAGAGTGACTCCGAGGATTTATATATATTATATCCCTATCCATAACCCGCTGAGCAACTTTGATTTTGTGGACTAGTCGCAGGGTCAGACGCCATGTTTCGACTCCGTATGTCGTGACGGGTAGAGCGCACTGGTCAAAGAAGTCTTTGCGGTATGGGCAACGAGAAGTCGTGATGTAGCCTCCAGAAGGTTGCTCAGCCTAATTGAATCCTCCTATCAGCTTCCCTCTCTAATTTGTTTCTACCTATCTGGCTGTTTTGCTCTAGGAAAATAAGCCGAAAAACTAAAATTCAGGCGAACGGAGCCTCGAGCAAAAGCTAGTACATTTGTCATATAATAAAACCTACTTTGAAAATTTCTCGATTCAATCTTCAGCTATTAATACAAGTCAGCCAGTCAGGAGTATTCCTATTATAGATACAAACTAGTTATTGCCCGCGGCTCAGCTCGCGTGAATGTCGGTTTTACGCTAACTGGGAAATCCCGAAACAAACAGATTTGTGTAAAAACCGAAGAACGACTTTTACTCGAGCTCGCGTACCTTAACGGCGGCTACTAAAACAGGAACCAAGCTGTATCTTTGTATCGACTTGACCTATGAAATGCCGCAATATTTAAGTCGGAATAGTACTTTCAAGTCTATAGACTTTAAGACTACTTTGAAGAAAATCAACCTGCTGGCTTTTGCATGAAGCTGGAACAAATAAACAAACAAACATCGACGAATTTGGTTTCTGAAGTCCTTATCCGAGCAGTTTTTTTTAATCTTTGATTTATAAAATTTGATATTTAATAATTTTAAAATATTATAGATAGATTAACATGATTATCTCACAGAATTTGAACACACATTAATCTATCCAACACACATCAAAGTCTAGGATATTCTTTATCAGTGTGTACCCACACATTAAATATAATTCATCATATCATCAGTAGACGTTATTATTATGCCGGAGATACAATCATGTATAGATAGATACATACAGAATATAATATACACACATATATATGTATTATAGATATATAATCGTACTTATTTAGATTTCAATACTAAACATCCTTGAATCAAGTAAACATATTCGTGCTAGATTGCGTGCAAGATTACTAGTTTCGAACCTGCGACCCATTGGCTCAAAGCAAGATGTAATTTTATTCACTAATATACATAGGGAATGCACACATTACAATTACATAGTAATCTGTCGGTTTGTTTATGTACACAACATATTATAAAATAAACTTTATAATATATTTTCCTTTTTAAATTATTACATAATTTTATAAGTGATCAAAAGAATTATACTGATCACACAGTTACTATAACTGTCTGATGTGTGGACCGAGGGATGCACGTTTCCCATATTTCGGTAATTTTTTTAATCGCACCGTTATATGGTTCTTTTTTTGCTTTTCTTGGTTCTGAAAGGTATTTATAGTGTTACGGTGCGCAGGGGGTGAAGACCTGGGGTTACTAAGAGCAGCTGCACCATTGCGCCGGAGACCCGAACAAGTAGATCGTTCCGCGCGGGATTAACGCACCCGTAAGTGACGAGTAACGGTTACCTTGTGATTTTTTATCTAAATTCGATACTAGTATTGTTATTTTTATTATAATACACTACCCGCGACTGCTCTGTTATAATAATAATACTCTGGACACTTACATTGATCTCGTCGCATCTGTGTGTGTGTGTGTTTGTGTGTGTGTGTGTGTGTTTGTATATAAATACAACATAAATATATAAATACGTTCATGACTTCGATACAAACATTTGTGCTCATCACACTAAGTTTGTCCCTAGCAGGATTCGAAGTTGGCATTCATTGGCACAGAAAGCAGGGTCACTGCCACTGTACCGATCAGTCGTCTGCTTTGACATAACCATCCTATGTCTCACCACAGATCTTGTTACCTACCTACTGATTTTCTTTTCAGTCTATTCAATCACATTTCTAAACTTTCCTATTTGTATATAGTGTCAGTAGATTTCTTGGATATAAAGTTGTTTATAGTTCATAGAAGCGATGGACGTTGGGGTCCTAAAGTGCTGGAGAGATGACCCCGAACCGGGAAGCGTAATGCGGGTAGACCCCCAACTAGGCGGACCGATGACCTGGTGGAGGTCGTGGGCAATCGGTGGATGCAAGCGGCCCATAGCCACTCAGTGTGGCGACCATAAGAGGAGGCCTATGTCCGGCAGTGGACGTTAGGGGGCTGATGTTATGATATGATGAACCTTGTTTCTATTTTAGATTGTGGAATGTGAACCATATTAANCAGAAGCGATGGACGTTGGGGTCCTAAAGTGCTGGAGAGATGACCCCGAACCGGGAAGCGTAATGCGGGTAGACCCCCAACTAGGCGGACCGATGACCTGGTGGAGGTCGTGGGCAATCGGTGGATGCAAGCGGTCCATAGCCACTCAGTGTGGCGACCATAAGAGGAGGCCTATGTCCGGCAGTGGATGTTAGGGGGCTGATGTTATGATATGATGAACCTTGTTTCTATTTTAGATTGTGGAATGTGAACCATATTAAGTTTATTGAAATCCAATGCCGTTCATAAATCTCTTCTTTATACATACATACGCATACACTACATACATACCGTCATGCCTTTAACCCTGGTTCTCCAGCGGAGAATCGACCCCCGGTCTCCCGCGTAATCGTCGGCGATACTGACCACTACACTACCGAAGAATTGGGGTACCCAGAGACTACTTCTTCTACTTGCCACAATCGTTTAATGTAGTATAGTGGCTATCCGTAACCTACCCTTTACCCCGCGGGAAAAGAGACGTATCGGGTGGTGAATTGTGGCGTCGCCATTGTATAAGGTTCAAAAGTGATTAAAGTTCCTCATTGCGTTCTCACGGAAAGAGGATAACCTTATTCTCTTTCCGTGAGAACGCAATGTAAAAGGTGTCTTGAAGAAGGAATATGGAATAAATATACATATAAACTATATTTCCTGTGTGGTATGATATGGCTGCATAGATGGCGCAGTGGTTTAAGCGTCCACTGCGCTGTCGAGTGTTGTGTGTTCGATCTCCACACAGAACAACAACTTTGTGTAATCCACAAATTGTTGTTTCGAGTCTGGGTGTTCTGGGTTCCCGTTATTTGAATGCTTGTAAAGTCCCC
>WUAW01006491.1:9308-20353 GCA_017165845.1 Thaumetopoea pityocampa | reverse complement strand
GGGCCGGAGTCGCTTACCCGTATATGTAAGTCTATTTGCCGGACAGGCTAAAAGACTAAGTACTCCCTGACCTAAGTAATCCTCTAACATTATTTTCAAACTACCATTTTTAAAGTTATCTGTTAGCACGGTGACGGAATAGATAGGAATCATTAATCTCATTTAAAAGCCCCTTGGTTCGTTACGAATATCGATATTCAAGTGGAACATTGATAACTATAAGTCCTGATTAAAAACTAAAAAATCTTATATACATTATAACATGTTAAATTATAAATTAAAGAAATTTTATGTTCTTATCATTAGAAAGAATTAAAAAACAGATGAAATTCTTTTTTATTCTTTTTATACGCTCAACGCAAAAGAAATTTTTATTCTCCCGTACAATAGATGCAGATAAAAAATCTAAAAACGTCAGACGATTTGTCACTTGATTTTGACATTTCGTTTTTATGTTCCATAGTCAAGCTTTTTATATTTTTTTCCAAAATTCCTACTTACAAGCTACTTAGCCTACTTAGGCTACAGCGCTGAAAAAAGTACTTTCATGGCCGCTATAAAAATATCTATGTCTAAAAATTCAAAGCTATAAAAAATATATGAATTAATTCTCATCGTTTCTCATCAAAAGATAAGAGAGAAGGATGATGGTAATAATATTATTTTTAGAGCTCGGAGCGTCAACGGAAATTGCAAACATGGCGCTGCGGAAGAAATCCGAATTGCCCGTCATTATAAAATCAAAGTAAGTTGCTATAGTTTTATGTGGACTCATAACTCGACAGAGATATTTTTGTACAATTTACCAGTCATGCTATACAGACAGCAAATATTGGCACTGATTCTGTTGTAACAGAACTTAACGAAATTTTGTCCCTCCCTATCTTTTTCTAATGTTTAACGTCAAAGCGAGATAGCAAACATTTATAACAAGTACCGAACTACGTTTCTGTCAGGCCGTAGGCCGTAGTCTACCGCGCTGGCCTAGTGCGGGTTGGTAGACTTCACATACCCATGCGAGCATGCAGGTTTCCGCACGGAGTTTTCCTTCTGCATTAAGTACATTGGTGACTGCAATGTAGATCGTACATAAATTACAAATAGTAACTCAGTGGTACGAGATGGGGATCGAACCTACGTACCTTCGATATTAAACCGTGTCCAGCACCACTACACCACTATTGTATTCCTTTGAAAATCTACCATAAACTAACAGACAGAAATTAATAAATGCAAAATGGTAATTCAGTGCATACAAAATGAACTAAACTATACAAGTGGGGGCTGAAACATAATATTCATAAAAAATTTAATAAATCATAAAAAATTGTAAATCACAACGAAATTCTTTGCATTTTTTGCATTAACATATTTTTTTAGTCGATATTTCAATAGATTTAGATAGATTTCAATAGACTTTATATTAGAGGTCCCCAAACTAATTTGTCTTATAGATCACTTGTCATTATGGGTAGACCCTAGCCTAGCTTAGCTAATACTGAATTTGGCAAATTTATCCACTTCTAATGTGTTTTGGCAGCGAGCATAGACCCCTTGCAGGTTATCGTTGACCCCTGAAGATCGTAATAGACCACTTTGGGTATCAAAGTTCTATACTGATATTTTATATTATTTTATTTAAAAAAAAATGAATAATATGAAGAAAACCCACATAATAAATCTCTGTGAACACACCCAACATGATGTTAAATCAAATATGATATACAATTTTCGACCCTATTACGTATAGCAATAGTGCAAGTGTAGCGCTGAAAGCGGCTGCACTTTAAAAGTTTGTATTGTAACTGATGTGATGAAATAAATATGAACAAAATTTGTCATTTTGTTTATCGGGCTTCATATACGTGACATTTTGTTACAGCCCTTATCACATTCAATGCCGACTTCACGGCGCCGTGGAGAGCGGGGAGGCCGAGCACACGGCGCCGTGTCTCGCTTCAATTTAGTTTGCAATTTAGCTGTCAACTAATAATACTAAAGTATTATTTCTATTCTAACTATTACAAAGAAAAAAACATATGGCCACAGAAGAGCAGGTCATTAAAAAACATGGCCACAGAGATGAACGAGAAGTTCATATATAGTAGAAATTGACATTCAATGTGTTATAGGTATGTTCTGACTTTTTCAGACCACATCTAAAGCGCACGGATTCATTCACTTTTTCGGAGCTTAAACAGTACTCTGGTAATATTTCAATTTCGTCGAGAGATGAACGAGATTGGATGGAGTCCCCGCACAGCACGATCAACGATTTCACTAAAACGTGAGTTTTTTACCATATTTACGCCAGTACTTGACTATAATCCCACCCGGTGGTAAGTGGCGATGTAACCTAGGGTGGTAAAACGTACTAGCTTTATAATCGGACCTACATTATAATCGGACGGAAATACTGACGCAGGAAGACTGTTCTAGTCTTTGGCTGCACGTATTATGAACGAGTATTACATAATCTGCCCCCCTAGCCAAGTTGACATTGGACAATCGTTATCGCTAATAGAAAGGCAAAATGTATTGGAATGACACTTCTAATCGCCAAATCACACGTGACTTATCGAATAGAAGTGTCATTCAAATACATTTTTTTCGTTTCTATTAGCGATAACGATTGTTGATTGTCAACTTGACTAGGGGGGCTGACTAATAAATTCCGTAAAAGGCATTTCTCTATCGGTTTGTAAATGTCTACATGGCACTGCTGCTGAACCGATTGTTTCGAAATTGGACAGTGAGATAAATATGGTTCCAAGGATTATAAATATTAATAATAGTTAATTACATTAAAATAATAGTTATAATTATCATTTTCATTACCATTACAAAACTGCTGCGGCTTTACGCAAGTGATGATTATCTCGTACCGATAAACAAATAATATACAATAGACTTATACATAACGAGCTTTTAACTGGCGCTCCGTGATTTTGCCTTAAAAAAACTGCGAAATAATTATAATTTGTTACTACAGCTCTCGTACTGTAATGGCAATAATTCTGTAGTAACAGAACTTAACCAAATTTAGTCCCTCCCTATCTTTTTCTAATATCAAACGACTAAACGAGATGGCTACAATTTTCGTGCTGTCAGTTTCGTTTGGAAACGTCAAAATTAAAAGATTTAGACGCGGTTTCGGAACATACGGACTAGAGATACGCAAAAACGCAATATTTTTTTGTAGCTTTTGACAGAAATGTAAATTCTCTAAAAATGTTTGCTATCTCGCTAAAAATTGTGGCTATTAAAACGAATATTGGCCTATACCTATGGTTAGTTCTACTTGAATAATTTTGATGAAATTTGCATCAGTATGTGACCAAAATCTACACACTGGTTTTTACGTGAAACTCGAACAAACAAACGCGAAGTAAACAAAAGATGATATCAGTAAAAGATGATAATATCAGTCTACTTAATTTACATTTATTGAAATATCTTTAAGGTACATACAACGTTTTACAATTTTATAATTGTATAGATAGACTTTGATAATAACATTCGCGTAACAATAATGAAAGGTTCTTAAAAAGGTGATGAAATAGAGTTGTTTTTTTTTTTGTATAAAATATAAGACGTGGCCTGGCTCACTTATCTTATATAATATATTTAAGGTCTATCTCATCTATTCAAGGTAACATGTTTTTTTAATTTCAGTCATTGGTTGGATAGACGGATTGGAAGTATACTTAAACTACCATATAAATGCTGTAAGTAAAGATTTTAAACATGGCAACCTTAAAACGGAGCTGTCCTTTCGTATTTTGGCGACAACCCGGGCGACGCAACATCTAAATTTTTATTTCAGTGTTTTATATTAATTTATTATGATATTTGATATGTAAATTTGATGTTGTTTTGTGTATCAATCATTAATAAATGTCAACAAAATTAAAACTTTGGAAAGAAACTGAAATAAAACTAACAATGTATGATCTTATTTCTTTAAAGCAATAGACCTGCGAGAACTTTCGCCTAATCCAAATAGTCTAGTTGAAAAGGTCAAGGTATCCAGAGCTACAAAACATATTAATAAAAACTAAAGTGCTTGAAAGGTCGGCTAAATGCCGGCAACGCATCAGAGCTCATGTCATATAGAGCCATCTGTTGTTTAATAACGAATATTAATGAACCACAGATTGCACTACACGATATTGGAGAAGTTATCACATTCTTCCGCCATACTTGCAAAGATGGAGGGTGATAGTACTGGGCCAGCCGGGTGATATTTTTAAACCCATCCTAATCCTTCTACTTATCATCTGGGTGCTATTTGCTTATGAGCAGGCTCACCGGTTTTGCTGCCTCTGCCACCGAGCGGTAACAGCTGCTAGGCGGTACTTAGATGGTGGGCACTCTCTAGGGCCACACTTTACGCACTCAGTCCTATGTTAATTTTCAGTTAAAAAGAACATATTAAACCGGAGCTCGCTAGTAAGCGTTTTGATGAGCTGTGAAGACGACAAATTGTGAGTATCAACAAAGATATAGTAATACCCTTAATTTAGTGGGTGAAAATCGCGATAGATTTTAAATTCAATACGACACAAATCAGATTCACTTGACCAATTGCTATATACGCCTTCTCATTTAATCGTTGCCGCTTCAGGTGCTCCAGTCGTTATTATGATTGCATTAGCAATGTACATCCGCTATACAAGATTACATTTGAAGGAATTGCAAACCTTAACACTATGAGATAAGGTTGATTTTTAGTTGCTGTAACGGTACATGCACAGATTTCTAGTTGATTTCCTAAAGTACAGTTTGATGAAGTTAGCAGATGGCACCATCCCTCTGAGATATGTCGTACTATAACTTACCTTAACTTTAATCGGACGCAAAATAGCAATGCTCTGAGCGATGTGTCGGTATTTCACCTTACAATTATGTATGTCTACAGAATGTATATCTTTCAAAGCAAATATAAATTTCAGTAGCCAGTCACGCGCCTGCGCGTAAAAACTTTTTACCTTCCGTGAAACCCCATTCCTACAGCGAGGCAGTGACTATCAACATATCCTCACGTGGCCGACGGGTCAAGTTATGTCAAGAGATGGCGCGATTTTTTTAAATGTAACATTTTGTTTTGTTATATTGCGTCCGTTAAAATAAAATTTTAATTTGTTTTCATCTTGCGTATAGTCAAGCGAAATAACGTATGTTGCGCTATTACAAAGTACGTTTGGCAATCCTAGACATACATCATCGCAGGTACGATTTTATTATAATATGTACTAGCTTTTGCCCGCGGCTCCACCCGCGTGAATGTCGGTTTTCCGCAACGTGGGCTTGTCTATCCGCTACGACTTTCGCTTTCCCGACGCAGTCATAGATTTATATAAATAGCCTAAGAACCACTTTTGCTTCAGCTCTCGTACCTTAACGGCGGCTACTAAAACATGGATCAGGCTGTATTTTCAATTCTATTGGACCAATTTTGACGAAACATGCCGTATTATTTAAGTCGGAATAATACCTTTAATACTGTAATAGTTTAATCAAAATCTATCGGCTGATTTTTGCGTGTAGCCCGAACAAATAAACAAACAAACATCGATGGATATGGTTTCAAAAGCCCTATATTAGTCGGTCTGAGTAGTTTGTTTTTAAATGTATTTGATTTTTGAAAACTGGACATTTAACAGTCTATCTATACTATTATAAAATCGTTAAATGTCAAATTTTTAAAAATCAAAAATGTTTAAAAACGAACTATTGAAATCGACTAATTAAGAGCTTCTAAAACCAGATCCGTCGATGTTTGTTTGTTTGTTCGAGCTTCACACAAGAACCAGCGTGTAGATTTTGGTTAAACTATTACAGTATTAAAGATACTATTCCGACTTAAATACTGCAGCATGTTTCATCAAAATTGGTCCACTAGAAATGAAAATACAGCTTGGTTCCTATTTTAGTAGCCGCCGTTAAGGTACGAGAGGTCTAGTAAAAGTGGTTCTTAGGCTTATTATATAAATCTATGATTGTCTCGGGATTTCCCATGTAGCGGAAAACGGACATTCACGCGGGCGGAGGCGCGAGCAAAAGCTAGTTTTATAATAGTTATAGATAGATATCACTTTCAGCTCCTTATTGAAGAACCTGAAACAATTGTTCTATGAAGAAATGGCCGAACATCGCGGTGCGTATGTTTTTGTTTTTGCATTTAACAGTCATTACGTCACCATTCATCAGTCCGTGGTGCTCCACTGCTGGGCACAGGCCTGCTCCTTAAATAGAAGGGATTTGCCATATTCTCCACGCTTGGCAGGTGTCTTGATCATCGCGGTAGATTTTGATTGAATAACGAGTTAAGGCTGCTGCCCATTAACCCGTTACACCTCTTAGCTGGTTCTTACAGCACCCAAGGGAAAAATGTAGTCATATCGCTCATCCAATAGAATAATGACGTAATTGCAAAAACGTTAAAATTTTATTTTGTGTTTAATTTGGATGATTTGTTGTTTAATATGGATTTTTTTCGAGAATGCTCAAATAATTAATAATAATCTATAAATAAAATATGAAAAATCATGATAATTGATATGATTTACAAAATAGATATAATACAATTTTAAACTGAAACCCTTCTTCTGATAAACTGCAAAAATGTAATTACGTCATTGTTCTATTGGGTCAGCAATATATCATCATCCCTGGTCCACATTCGTCCCCATTACAGGGGCACGGACCTCCCCTGATCAGGAGGGGGATTAAGCCGTAGTCTACCGCGCTGGCCCAGTGCGGGTTGGTAGACTTCACACACACATGCGGGCATACAAGTTTCCTTACGAAGTTTTCCTTCTCCGTTAAATACATTAGTGTCTACAATGTAGACTGTACATGAATTACAAATAAAATTATGAAATACAAACTCAGTGATACGGAACTGGGATCGAACCCAGGACCCTTAGATCGGAAGCCGTGTCTAACACCACTACAGCACCAATGTACTTAATTACTTAATTAGTCACATGTGTATATCGTTATATAATTATTAGGTAAGACTTTGTATTGTGAATAACCGAAAAATTTCCTTTTTTTTATAAATGGGGATAAATGGGCAAGCGGGTCACCTGATGGTATGTGATCACCGCTGCCCATACACACACGCAACACCAGAAGGCCTTTATGAAAAGTGTAAGCTCGTTTCTTGAAGGTGCCCAAGTCGTATCCGCTTGGAAAAATCGTCACTGGGAGCACATTCCACAGCACGGTGGAGCGTGGAAAGAAATTGCGAGAGAAACGCACAGTGGTAGATCGCCGACTATCCAAGTGATGACAGTGAATTTTAAATTTTGGCGAGATGTGCGGTGATGGAATTCAGCGGCTGGAAGTTGTTGTTGTAGCCCATTATGCTAATATGAATATGATCACAATAGGATAATTGATTCAATTTTTTATATTAATATTATCACTAACTCATGCAATACACCTACAATCTGAAATAGATTAAAAATATGAATCGGTTTAGTAATAAGTAAGTTAAAACACTTTAAAATCAGTTAGTGAGGGTAATCGTCGAATTACAGAAAAGGGATGCACATACTGTTTTATAACGTCACCGGCATTATGGTGCGGGCGTGCTAGAAAAAGAGCGAGATGTTCCCATTTCACCCGCGCTCTTCCTTATGCCCATTTTTAAAATATTAATTACTATCTGATTTTAGTGTTTCAGCGCAGTGTGGGACGGCCACCTACGAGATGGACCGACGACCTGGTGAGGATCGCTGGGTCTCGCTGGACGCAGGTGGCTATGGACCGGTCGCGCTGGAATTCGATTAGAGAGGCCTATGTTCAGCAGTGGACACAGCTATGAGCTGAAATGATGATGATGATGATCTGATTTTACCACTAATTCCGTTACTGGTTTTGAAAAAAGTTTCTTTTTAATAATATTTGCTTTTAACGTACAAAATAATGTTAAAAAATCAATCACAGGAAATAATTGTATTTCAGATCGTGGATTTAGAAAACTATATCCCGCCATCAATGGAAACCGAACCCCGTACAAACTTGGATGGTAATATTCATACTTTATTTGTAGCTAGCCGTTGCTTGCTTCGCTGCCGTGGTCGTCCTGATTTAAATTGAAATATTAGCTCTATGTAACTTTTTATAATTTCATATTTTGAAGGTCAGGGTCATATTTTGAGGGTCAGTACTCAGTTTTTTAGCCTGTCCGGCAAATAGACTTAAGTATACGATTATATTGTACCAGTCCGCATGACACAATGGTTCCAAATTACGAGTCAATTATAATGGTTTCATATATTTATACATGTATATATTTTTAGGTTTTAAGTTTGAACAATTACGATGAAATAAAAAATATGTATGAATTAATATGAAAGTTAAAACAGATATTTTTCTATTACAGGTTACAATTAGTTGCCAAGGCGTCACAAGTTCAGCAGTGAGTAATAACTTGAATTCTTACAATATACAAACATAGAGATGTTCGAAATATTTTATTATTAAATTATTATAAAATTGTAACCAATAACTAGTAAATGTATACGCAAGCGAGCTTAAAATTGACTGTTTTACAACAGTGTCCTATCTCTAAATAGAGCAAGCAACTATACAAAGTAATACACAAAATATAATTAAATAAAATCATAATCATCATCATCCCCAGTCCATATCGTCCCCACTACAGGTTCACGGACCTCCCCTGATCAGGAGGGGGATTAGGCCGTAGTCTACCACGCTGGCCTAGTGCGGGTTGGTAGACTTCACACACACATGCGGGCATGTAGGTTTCCTCACGAAGTTTTCCTTCTCCGTTAAGTACATTGGCGTCTACAATGTAGACCGTACGTGAATTACAAATAATAACTCAGTAATAACGGGACCGGGATTCGAACCCACTATCCTTCGATCGTAAGCCGTGTCTAAAACCACTACACCACCAATGCACCACCAATGAAATAAAATAATACAAAAAATTTAATAGTTCAACTCCAGTTTTAATTCGGGAATGGCGGTGATTCTGCGGCAACAGAACTTAACTAAATTTAGTCTCTCCCTACCTTTTTCTAATGTCAAACGCCAATACGAGATATCTATCAATTTTGGTGCTGTCTATTTAGTTTAAACATGGCAAAATTAAGTTCTACATAAAAATTTAAACATGATCTCGAAACGTGACGGCTAAATATACCTTAAAACGCAACAGAAATGTATTATACTCGTAGGTTGGTACTCGCTAAAATTGTTATCTCATTTTGGCGATTGAAATTAGAAAAAGATAGGGAGAGACTAAATTTAGTTAAGTTCTGTTACCGTAGAATTATCACCAATGTCCCTACCTACTAATAATAAACTATTTATTTTTTAAAGTTTTCTCTGTTAAACGGAAGGCAAAGGGATCCAAGCCCATACAGCCTTGTCTGACATAGTGATATCATTTTCACAAATTAGTAAAAATAAGCTGTGTGGCATTAGCTTATAATAGCGTCAGTCCGTATCTTCCTGTGGGTGCTGTGAGAACCAGCTGAGAGATGTACCAGGATAACGGGCAGCAATGTTATCCTGTTAATCAATCTAATCTACTGCGATCTCCCAGAAACCTGCAAATCGTGAAGATTATGACAAATTCCTCCTTTAAAAGACGAAGGCCAATGTCCAGCAGTGGGCTTTCACTGATGATGATAATGATGATGTAATTGACGTAAGTGGTAATTTGTTTCAGGTGCAAACACTTCAAGAGATCTCACAGTTACCGTTGTATGAGGTCTCACGTTATGAAATTGGCTGGGCCTACCAAGAGCGAGTTAGTATAGATAGGGAGAGTGCTGATTATCTATACTATTATAAAATTGTAAAATGTCAAATTTTCAAAAATCAAAGATATTTAAAAACAAACTACTCAGATCGACTAATTAAGGGTTTCTGAAATCAAATCCGTCGATGTTTATTTCTTTGTTAGTTTGTGTTTCACGCAAAAACCAGAGGGTAGATTTTGATTAAACTATTACAGTCTTAAATGTACTATTCCAACTTAATTAATGCAGCATGTTTCATCAAAATCGGTCCAGTAGAATTAAAGATACAGCTTGATCCCTATTTTAGTAGCCGCCGCTTAGGTACGAGAGGTCAAGTAAAAATGGTTCTTAGACTTTTTATATAAATCTATGATTGTGACGGGATTTCCCATGTAGCGGAAAACCGACATTCACGCGGGCGGACCCGTGGGCTAAAGCTAGTAATATATATAAGAAGGAATACCACATCTTAAATTATAAAGTGAATGTTAGTTAGTTTGTTTGTTTGTTACGCTTTCACGCCTTAACTACTCAACTGATCATCATGAAATTTTGTACACACGTTATCAGGAATACAGAAAAGGAAAAGGTATCCTAAATCTCGAAAAAAATTTTCCCGAGGAATAGAAAAAATAATTAACAATGTTATCAAATAATTGTAGTTTGAACGGGCTCTGACATGTACGTATGTAGCTAGTAACCTATACATTTCAGCTCGAACAAGCACTATTCAAATATAAAATGATACAAAGACTAACACTGATTTTTATTTGTACGCACAGATTGGCGGTCTTCAGGAATAAAGTGAAAAGATTCATAGCGCCCAGTTGTTTTAGGAGAATTATTGCAAGTGAGTGCGGATTTTTCATATAGATAGTAAACAACGAAGACTTACCATAACCTTCTTCCCCATCATCATAATCTAACCGTGGAAATCCACTGCTACTTAACAAAGAGGGATTGCGATCACCACGTTTGGCAGGCGTCTCGGAGATCGCAGTAGATTTGATTAACAGGATGACGTTGCTGCCCATTACCCTGGCACATCCCCTGGCTGGTTCTCACAGCACCCATGGGGAGAGAGGGAGTGACGCTATTGTTACACCGGCCCCACAGCATAACCTTCTCATTTTGCCATAATAAATCGCTTGACGTACGTCGTTGAATGATAGGTTATAGATGAATAGAATTCGGAGGATACGGCGCTTCACACTTTTGTGGTGTCGCTCATCCAATAGAACAATGACGTAATTACAG
>WUAW01006486.1:41910-57850 GCA_017165845.1 Thaumetopoea pityocampa | reverse complement strand
ATCTTCAATCATTTTGAAGACAAGAATTGTGCTTACTTTTATAAAGGCCTAGAGATGTTGGTTCACAGATGTGAGAAGTGTATCAGTATTAGTGGAGATTATATTGAAAAATAATATTGGTATCGTTTTATTTTTTGTTTCTTCAGAGTTAGACCAATTCATTATGGGACCAACTACGTATTTCTCGCTAAAATAATAATAAGAGAGGAGTCAATATTGAAAAATACCTTTGATACATACATACATACATACACTCACGCCGATATCCCATAAGGGTAGACAGAGACCATCAGTCACGTCTATTTCCCATTGGGGTGGGCAGAGACCACTTCCTTCCACCTGCTACGATCGTTTGGTGTAACAGTGACTATCCGCAGTCCACATATCGCCTCCGCGGGCAATGTGACGTTTCAGGTGGCGAACCACGACGCCGCCATCTTATAAGGTTCAAAAGTATTAAAGTTCCTCATTGCATTCCCACGGCGTACCTTTGATATTTTTTTTTTAATAAAAGTACTGAAGTTAAAAAGTAGAGTGATAATGTTATTTCCAAGAACTTCTGTCAAAAAGTTTAAAAATGATGATTAGACCCGTCATAGTGTTAAGAAAGAAACCCATGTCCAAGAGTGAAATTTACAGGCTGGTGATAACTATACACATGATTTCGAAATGCCACTGTTGGATTTGAACTGTAGACCTTGCCAGTACATGATCATAACACTAGACTAACACTACTTTTTAAGTTTTTAAGAGAAACAAACAGTAGATATTAATAAGTAGAGAACTTATATAAATCATAAAACAATAATTATTTAAGTTTCCGATAAATAATGGTGTCAGTTCTGCTCTAACATAAACTAAGTTTCGGTTCTCCTCTCTTTCTCTAATGCCAAAAACCAAAACGAGATAGCAAAAATTTTTAGAGAGTACCTAACTACATTTCTTTCAATAGGTCAGATCTAAATTTGTACGTAGAACTTAATTTTGACATGTCTAAACAAAATTGACAGCGTCAAAATTGTTGCTACCCCGTTTTGGCGTTTAGCATTAGATAAAGATAGGAGAGCTTAAATTTAGCTAAGTTGTGTTACAGAACCAGTGACTGTATAAATATAATAATATCTGAAATGACCTTTTAATTATTAACCTAATATATTTACTAATTCATAGTGTTGCGATTCACCCACGGGAGACTCACCGAGCCTTGGTCTAGTACCAGTATGTAAGGTCAAGGTTAAGGTTAGTGTTGTTCTTGGATAGCCAATTTTACACTTACTGCAAGGTCTGCGAGACCTAATCACTGCTTATCGAACTGGGTTCTGTTCTTACCAAGTGATGAAATAGGCTCAGTATTTATACAGAACTAGCTCAAACCTGCGGCTTCGCTATGTGACGGTGATGATTCATAGACTATC
Source organism: Thaumetopoea pityocampa (assembly GCA_017165845.1). Classification (NCBI taxonomy): domain Eukaryota; kingdom Metazoa; phylum Arthropoda; class Insecta; order Lepidoptera; family Notodontidae; genus Thaumetopoea; species Thaumetopoea pityocampa. Next base: position 56,435 of record WUAW01006486.1, on the reverse strand, counting down.
TCCATTCTTGGTATCGTATCTAATTTTCTGTCAGTCTTGCGTATAAGTTCAAGACTGTTTTTGTGCACTAATTCTAATGAAAAATTGACGTTTTTATTCAATTACAAAAATAGACAAAAATTTTCGATTACCACATTGAGTTGACAAAAAAAGAAATTGCATTTTTCCTTCGTTTAAGAGTTTTCAAACTTTATCTATTTCCATAGTAACATAAAAATGTATATTATCTAGTTTTATCGAGTTAACAAAAATTATTGAAAATATCAAGAAATTTCATCACAGCCGATATTTCAAGCTATCTACACGAATTATATTATCTCTAGTTGTATGCATAAATATAACAGAATTTTTCGATTCAAGTTTCACCCATTTTTAGACGTACGACTTCAAATGAATACTTTCGAATTTTTTTACACGTATATTACACATAACCAATGACAATAGTATTTAAAGAAAAAAAATTTCTAGAAAATGAAACTAAAAGAACATATTTTTATAAAAAAATATCTACTAAAAAGAGAAAAATAATATTTTGAATTAATCTTTGTGCAATATTTGACAGATAAATTAACTTTAAAGTTTAAAAAACGCGCACTGCGTTTTTTAATTATGTGTAATAATATATATTTACCCCCTCACACGCACATATACATAGTGGGCGGTGTTTATAAAAAAGGTTTATAAAAAATCAGTACAAGTGTAATCATATTTTAATAACCAATTAATAACCACAGATTTACATTTTATTTTGGGAGAGGGTAAACTGATAAAATTGAGTCAATTTTACTATTCAGAAATTATTATAAATAATTTTCAATGAATTAAAAGAAGATTCTTGACGAGGATGCCGCGCGTCACGTGCCGACATTAAAACAACGAACACTTCCAATTTTTCAAGGGTGCGTACCCCGAAAACAGTACTAATCCCGACTTTGCTGTGCGAAGGTGTATTCTGAAAAAAAAATGTTATTTTAATCTTGACTTTGACTTCCATAACACATTATTATCCCCTATTATCTATTTCAGTTTCTAGTATTGTCCTCATTTGTTCAAGGTCTGTAGTAATACTCACGCGTCTCCTGTATATACCACTAGGCCAGTAGGTAGAATGAAATTGGTTTTTATTAAACACAAACCCCATATACTTATCGTAACCGTAATCTCCGTGTGGCAGAACGTGTCACGCATCCAACTAGTGTTTCTCAAAAATAGTCTTGGTCTTATATGCAAGACTGGCAGAAAGATACCGAGAATGGAGTTAGTCCATGAATGATTGTCATCACCGTCACATAATGAAGCCGCAGGTTTTAACTATGCTCTATATAAATACTGAATAGTTGTACTTTATCACTTGATAAAAACAGAAAATAGTTCTACAAGTAGTGATTAGGTCACGCAAGGCTTGCAAGACTCTTGCAGTAAATACAAGACTGGGTTTGCAAGAACAATACCAATACTAAAATCTGATTTACTAGTGCAAGACCAAGACGGGTTAAGTCTCATCTCGGTTTTGCATAAAAAGAGAAAGAAAGGAGGCAGAAAACACTTAGATTCAAGACGAGCACAATATATAGAGTTGACAAAATTAAGAAAGCAAATAAAATATACAAAATGAGAAAAGAACATATATACAAAGTGGATAGGTTTACAATCGCAATATCCTAGTCATTATAATGCGCGCTTGTCCGAAAAAACGCTATTTCAGCTGGTTGCTGCTACACCAATAGATTGAACCCTCGTTGTTGCAGCGCTGGTATTCTGATGACGTTCTTTTATTCACTGCAGTCAACTTACAGCAGTGCTAGACTCGTCAGATAATTATTTGACAACTGAGGGAAAATAATTTGTGGTCTGGTAAGTGTTGGGTGTCAACCCGAGTGAAACATCACTTGAAATTCTGTTCCAGCGGCCTGTATCATCCTACTGTGGTGCTTGATCTATAAATCAGTTGCAGCTTCGTGTATCAATCGTCAACGGTTGTGAATAATATTGAAACAATTGAACAAGATCGTGACCAAGGTTGTAGTGTTGTAGATTTTTTCAAGGCAATATGTCCGCGGCAACGTTCACCTAGTCAATATGGTAATAGATGAATGGACGATAAAACTCCCAAAAGACAGTTTAGTTATTTATAACTACTAAAGCCCGATTTACTGCAAGATCATAAAAATCAAAACTGAACAGACTGCAGTTATTATAAGAGATACGGTTATAAAAAGAGTTTTAATTGTGTCTAAATAATTTTTGCGACAACTTGCGTATTTCCACTTTCTATATTAATTTCTTGATAATGCAAATAAAAGTTGCAAAGTAAAAATAAGAAATTTTGATAAAAAAAAACACTATTGATAAACACTATTAAGGGATAAAAACGACCTATTTTTCACATTCATGTTTTAGGTTGGTAATTCTATTATTTTGTCATAAGATAAATTTTTCAAACTGGTACTTCAATCCACACCAATATAATAAATGCTTTGGTTTATCTTTACCTCTTCACAGCTCAACCACTAAACCTATTATTGAAAAATATTGCTTGAGAGTAGATATTACCTCACTAACGAACATAGGTTATCAGTATCAAAAAACTATCGCGAGTGAAACTCCGCGTTTCAACTAGTTAGAAAAATGTACTTTCCAACGTGTTAATAATCTGTAGGTACTCCATTCCTGAATGCCAGAATAAGGCACCCAAGCTTACTTTGCGAAAACTAATTACACCTCGCTTCGCAATGATAAAGCAAATCCGTCGTATGGGATATTTTTATTCAGGACAAAATGAAATTCTCCACTGTCGCTGCGACATCGAATTTCGAACTCTGTTGTTCAGGAATTACAGTTGCTTACTGCAGTAACTTTATCATAGCCGTGGATTTTTTTTACTAGACACTCTGTGTAGAATAATCCTAGTATAATCTCACCGGGAAAAATCCCATTATTCCGATCATCCCCTCGATTGTAAGCTACAGAAACGCTACAATATGAAGAGCGAAAAAGTAAAATATTCCAAATATGAATTTCCTAATTTCGAGTCCGATCGTTTGGTTTTCGGGATTTGATCGTAAATGTCGGTGCGGTCAGAAATTAGAATTTATTGGGTCTTGAAAAGGTTTGGTTCAATTTTGTTTCGATATTTATCCTTATTGGATAATTTTTCTATATTTAACTACTCCAGCAACTCTTTTTTTTGAATACCTTTAAAACTTGTTTCTTGAAACTCTTGATTTAATCTCATATTTATAAATTAATTCGTCAGACCTATCGAGATAAATTTTTATATTATTTAATACCTCTTCTTTTATTACGTTACCTTTTAAAATAATTGTTTAATGGGTTTGGATTCTTTTAAGCCACACGTGGGAGATTTAATGTCAATAAAATGAATACCATCATGACTAGGTGAAAGTTCTTTTAGCAACTCCACAAATATAAATCTATGTTTCTTAATTTCACTTATGCTAATTTCTTATGACAATTGTGATTCTGTAATCATCATCTAACCGTCATTAGATCAGTGTGGTACTAGCGATGATGAATTATCATCATTATTAGCAAGGCATTGGATGAAATGTCTAATGTCTTCTCCATTAGAGAGGGGCGCTTACCACAATCTCCAAGTTTGACAGATGCCTCAGAGATTGTAATTATGTTGAATCATAGGATATTACCTTACATGTCTATTACCTTAGTCTGGCTCCAATACGACTCACGCGGCACCTACAACTTAGTGACGTGTCATACTTGCACTATGAGTATATTATTTGCACTACTCTGTGGTGCCTGAATAAAAAGAGTATCACTTCATCTCTTTCCGTGGATGATGTGAGAATCAGCTAAGAGATGTACCAGGATAATGGACAACAGCGTTATCCCGTTATTGAATTAAAATCTTCTATGATCTTCAAGACTCTTGCCAAGTGTGGGCATTATGGCAAATCCCTCCCTCTTAGGGAGTCCCATGTCCAGCAATGGACTTTTAAGGGCTGATGATTATGATTATTTACAATATCTCTTCAGTCTTTAAAATAGATATTGTGAATTAGAAAGATACTAAGCATTTGCGTTCACTTATGCTGCTAGCGGATGGGATACCCGGAGTGTGCTACTACGCTAGAAAAAGAAATACACTTTATTTATTTTTTGAAAAAAATAAAATAAAACAGAAAGTAAAGGTAAAATAATGCCACCGTTTGATAAGGTTGTGAACAAAAATAAAAGTCGATTTCAAAGGAACTGATATTCGCTGAAGTCGTTTTTGCTTTAATTGACGTAACAGAGCTGTTAAAATTTTTGTATGGGAAAAATCGAAAATCGACCTTATAAATGGATCGAATGTACTTAATGCATTGTTTTAGTTATTTAAAACCATTTTCGAGTTACTGCATTTCTAATGAAACTAGTTTGGGTCACATCGGTCGGATAATTTCAAAGTCTCATAGGTAGAAACAATTACATAGCGAAACCACAGGTTTTAGCTAGTTCTATATGATGGCAGCGTCGTGGTTTGCTATCTGACACGTCTCCTTGTCCGCGGAGAGAAAATGTGGGCTGCGGATAGCCACTTAGTTACATTAAACGGTCGTGGCAGGTGAAAGGAGGTGGTATCTGCCTACCCCAATAGGAAAGAGGCGTGACTGTATGTCATAAACAGCCTTATTTTGTCACTTGATAAAAACGGAAACTTGTTTGATAAGTAGTGATCAGATGCACGCAAGGCCAATACCAATACTAAAATCTTATTTGCAATAAGGCCAGTACTGGTGTCTCGTGTCAGTCTCAGGAACACTATGTACTATCCACATAACTCCGTGTTCATACCATTAGATTCGGCTAATGGTGTAAATGATAAAATTGTACCTTCCCTTTTGAACTTTTTAATTATAACCATAAGATTTTTACCACCCTTGCCTTTTATTATCACCGCAGTTCACTGATAGTATAAAATAATTATCCCGGCACACCCACCCCGCCCGCACAATCCTTCGCTCATTTTAATAAGGTTTAAAATTCACGGGATCAACAGTCGTTTACACGTAAACGGCTACTCAGAACTGAGCGTTGAAACATTGAGCAATTTCGTACGGGGCGATAAAGACAAAAGGCTTATTAACGCAACTGTTTTAAAGGGGGCACGGAACGTTTTCCAAAAAGGTTTCCCGTGTCACACAGATGAGCTTAAACCATGAACTGTCTGTCTGACATAGCGCATGGTTTTTGTAGTAAAACTTTTTTAGACAAGGTACGGGAACAAATTTAGTACGGTTATANGCTACTCAGAACTGAGCGTTGAAACATTGAGCAATTTCGTACGGGGCGATAAAGACAAAAGGCTTATTAACGCAACTGTTTTAAAGGGGGCACGGAACGTTTTCCAAAAAGGTTTCCCGTGTCACACAGATGAGCTTAAACCATGAACTGTCTGTTTGACATAGCGCATGGTTTTTGTAGTAAAACTTTTTTAGACAAGGTACGGGAACAAATTTAGTACGGTTATAAAATATAAAATGCTACTTTTACGCTTAGAGTACGATGCGAATCAGAAGCACCAATGGCTAACTTTCCACGCATTCCTCGATATAGTTAAATCTGTATAATTTTTTTCTTTATTTAAAGAGTTTTATAACTTAAATATGATCTGCGATATGCTGTATGCGAAGTGCTGACTCTAATCCTTAAAGCTAATTGAGCTATTTTATACAGTGCCTTGGCCTGCCCAGAAAATAGAAAGGCCAAGACTATTACAGAAGCCTATATCACTGACTTCTCTACCAAATAATCTCCTTCTAGCGTCTTCGTTTCGAACAGATGCAGATGCAGAAAGTGAAACTATTATGCAGATGCATAATAGTTTCACCTTGTCGCTGAGTTGCATAACATAACAGAGATAGAACTAACACACATTTAATGCTTATAGAGATGAGGATACTTCTATCTATAATATTATAAAATTGTTAAATGTCAAATTTTCAAAAATCAAAGATATATTTAAAAACCAACTACTGAGATCGATTAATTAAAGGCTTTTGAAACTAAATCCGGGCTTCACGCAAAAATCAGTGGGTAAATTTTGGTTAAACTATTATTGTCTTATATTTACTATTCCTACTTAAATACTGTGACATGTTTCGTCAAAATTGGTCCAGTAGATTTGAAGATACAGCTTGATCTCCGTTTAACTAGCCGCCGTTAAGGTACGAGAGGTCAAGTAAAAGTGATTTAAGGCTTTTTTTATATAAATCTATGATTGTATTGGGATTTTCCATATACACCATGTAAATGGGGAATATTTTTAGAAATATTTATAGGGAATATTGCAAACCAATACACGATATGGAATTAGCGAGTATTTGAGTTGATATTTTGTGTCAGCAACGATTACCACGGCCAAGTGTTAGATTAAGTTAACCGTTCTAATATCTAGTTTAAATATGACCCCTTTCTTTGTTGTTTCAGAAGGTGTTTAAAACAAACTGAACCTGAACGAAAATAGTCGTTGCAAGAATTGTGGAGGCGATAGGGTTAATATCAGATAGCAGGTCATCTGAGGTCCTATGAATAATAAAGCAGTGTACGCGAGAACAATATTGGATCAAGCAGGTTATCAGAAGTCGAATGAAAAATAAAACAGTCAACAAAAGAACAACATTGAAGCAAGCAGGTCATCAGAAATTGAATGAAAAATAAAACAGTGAACGAAAGAACAATATTGAATCACTTCTTTTTATGAACTCGGCTATTGGCGAAACTTACAACTAGCGGAGTCAGACAGTCAGACAGTTTCTCTGTGTCTATAATAAAACACAGTGTCGGCACCGAGAGGTGAAGAAACACAGCTCGGCCAGGGTCTCGCTCACCACTTTAATTAATACTGAGTTAATTAATACAAAATATTATGACTGTGGCCTCGAAATAAGCGGAATCCATTTTATTATTCAACGAGTATTTTTAAACATATACATTAATAAACACGTACAGTTTGGCAAATAAATATAGTTGAAACTAGTTTGATTTTGAAGCATTTTTATTTTATACAAAATTGAGGATCGAAAATACTTATTCACAATTATCAACCCCAAGTACTAATTCGTAATCATCATCACTAGCCCGTAGAAGTTCACTGTTGGGCATGGGCCTCTTCCTTAAATGGGAGGGATTTGTCATAATCTCTATGTTTGAAAGGCGTCTCAGAAAACATCGCGATTCATATATGGTTTTGATTGAATAATAGTATAACTCTGCTGTCCATTATCGCGGTAAATCCCTTAGTTAGATCTCACAGCCTGATTATGTCAATGTTAATTTAAAACTGTTTAAAAAATCTATAAAATTACATTACGCCTAAGTACTTCCTTTTGGCAAATGAAATATTAAAACATTCTTTCTCACCAACACTATAATGATACTAAGAAAAAGTGAACACGACCGACAGTTTAGAAATTGTAATCCAATCAATTATCAAGTTTTTTTTAAATTCTATGTACGAAATCGTATTTAGGGGCCCGACATGTAACCGAAAAGCTTAACAAACAAGCAGGTAGTTCGCCTTCAAAAATCATTTGGTCTTCGCCTGCGAGCGGCGTTTTGTAGGATAACGGGTATGTTCCTAACGTTTACTTTTAATTCGCAGTCAAAATTTTATTTGAACCGTTTTTCGTACTTTGAGCGTTTGCAACGCTTTACAGCCCTGCTACAGCGCTGTAAATGTTTCTTATTTATCTTGCGAAATATATGTATACGAAATATGTACTAACTATTACACTATAGACGTTCTCTGCTGAACATAGACCTACATCTGCATCAACCAATTACTATCAATCCTCACTAGGTTATCGATCCACCTAGTCGGCGGTAGACCTATACGTTTTCAGGTTCGAAATCGCGACTCCAGCACTTTATAACTCCAACGTCTATCGGTTTTGAGAGCTATGTATGACGCTGGTTACCTCTTCAACTTTGTGATAATAGGTGAGTATTGACTATTAAATAAAATCGGGTTCATAACTCGTATATCTGTGCCAAAGTTAATTTCCGTAACGGAGCGGCCAAACTCCAAGAGAGTCAGCAGCGTTGTGGCCATGCGCTAACCTAGAGAAGAAGGGGGTAGCAGATATCTTGATATGGTTATTCTTGGGACACAAGCTCTTGGTAATCTTATAAAGTGCTGGTTGAATATCAAGGGCGTAGTCAAGGGGGAGCAGGGAGGGACAGTTGTCCCCCCCCCTTCTCCCGAGATTCAAAAAATGTAGCCAAATGTAAAGAAACCAAAATCCTAATTCCACTCACTTGACTTGCTTGACCGATCAAGCAAGTTTCACAAGTCTAAACTCATACGGCCGACGCAGCCCATCATGTGCTTTTGACTGTATTTAAAATTCATACTTTTCCTATCAACCCCCTCCCGGCCATCGGCTGGCGGCGCCCTTGTTAAATATGGTAAAGCAAGCTATGAAATCAATTGACTCAACGCAGACAAAGTTGAAGACCGTACGAAGTGAAGTAGATTGAGCCAAATGGAAGATTCTGTTAACGAAACCAAAACATTATAATGACAGGAAGATGAAGATAGTTAAATTTTCTATAAAATTTCATTCTTCTGTATAAACGTAAGAACTTCTGTATAACCGCAAGAAACATTTTCTGTTTAATCGTAGACAAATCTCTAACAGGTCATATTGTTTATATAATGCTCGAGCTCATTAATAACCAAGGTGATCTATATGACCTTCAGAGATTGATGATGATTGAGAGCGTGGGTTCGAAACCCACTTCTGGCAATTAGACGACGACTTTTTGTTGATAATATTTTATTACATACATATACTCACGCCCTTTCCCTGACTGTCCGGCGAGGAATCGAACCCCGGTCTCCCGCGTTGCAGGCGGGTATACTGACCACTGTACTACCGAAGAATTAGTGTAAGCAGAGACCACTTCTTTCCACTTGCTACGGGCAAGGTGGGTAGCCGTAGCCCACTTTTCGCTCCGCGGGAAACGAGACGTATTTTAGACGTATATTATATAGACGTACATATATTTTATTAATTGTATATAAATGATACAGACATATTACTGCCACGGCTGCCGACCAGAGAGCGCGAGGTGGCACAGACAACATACAAATGTTACACCTGACAATGACTCACAAGGGTCATTTGAAGTTGATGAATTTGTAAAACATTAACTAAGCAGCGAGTCTACCCAAAACCGACAACCATGGCGAGTCGTCTATGAGACACAAAATTTTGAAGACCTCTGCTCTAGCCGTTACGTTTCAACAATATACTTTCATTGGGCATATTTATTATTGTTACTAATACTAATTGCTGTGCGGTGCCAGCATAATATTAGCGTCACTCCACCTTTTCCGTGGATGCTGCGAGAGCCAGTTATCCTCATTTCAATCAAATTCTACTACGGTTTCCAAAACGACTGTCGAGCATGAAAATTATGGTAAAACCCACCTTTTTAATCAGTCATCATTTTTAATCCCATGTTCAGCAATGAAATTTAAGACCCGTTAATGATAATGAATAGTAAATAGGAGGTTTTTTTAGTTAGGAATTGTAAATTACTTTTTATATCATTTCTATGATTAACTCACAAATAAATTCTATGATTAACTCACAAATAATTTCTCAGGCGACGTTTTCAAACTATTTAACTCTAATTTAGCATCGACTTGGCAAAAGTTAAAAAAAAAATAAAAGTTTTACAGAGAAAAGCGTAACAGCCGCTTAGTAGCCAACCCTTGCGGTATTTACCGGCGGAAATTAGAGTTAAAATAAATACCCCCGGGCCGAAACAATTTGCATCTAGATGTGACATTAGAGGGTACAATTTTATCTTTTTGCAGTCTACGGGTTGCGCGGTGGCCGCTCCCAAATTAGAAGCTTCTAGAACACAATATATAATCGTTGGTGTACGTCTGTTAGTAATTGTATAATAATAATAGTCCATTGAAGTATGATGTGGTGACAAGGATCGAGAACGTAATGACGAGGATTGATTGATTCAGTGGCAGGGAGTCTGCTTTTTGTGCCTCGGTGTTGATCTCGGGTTCGAACCCTGGTAGGGACAGATATTGTGTGATGAGCATGAATGTTTATTCCCGAGCCATAGATGTATTAGCATTTATTTATATAAGTATACCGTTGTCCAGTACCCAGGACACAGACAGTCCTAATATAGGACTAGATCAACGTGTGTGAAAAAAAAGTGTGCACAATATTCTTATTATTATTTTTAATGCACCAATGGTTCATTTAGAAAGAATGAGTGATATTTATTTTTTTAAGACAACTCCCGCATTGGAATTAACTCCTGTGTCGCAGGGACTTTACAAGCATTCAAATAACGGGAACTCAGAACACCCAGACTCAGAACAACAATTTGTGGTTTACACAAAGTTGTTGTCCCGTGTGGGGATCGAACCCACAACACTTGACAGCGCAGTGGACGCTTAAACCACTCCGCCATCCGTGCAGTCAATATTCGAATGACGGAACGAATGTATCGGGCAGATGTCAGTGGATGTTTCGGAAATGACGTCCAGGAAAACTTCTTCTCCTTCACCAGTCTGTAAAGGTGCACTGCATGACAGCGCCTCTTCCTGAAAAAGGGGGAATTGCATATAGTTGAATAGTACACAAGGCATAGGGAGTCCTAGTTGGAGACTAAATCAATTTGTGTGAAAGTATTCAGAATATAATAGAGGTCAGGGAGTACTTAGTCTTTTAGCTTCTCCGGCAAATAGACTTAAATATGCGGGTAAGCGACCCCGGCCTTCCGAGCTACTACTATCTCTTCCTTCTCCTTCCGAGATAGTAGTATCCTATATCCTATAGTCCTTCACCAAAATTTCATATTCCTTTCTCAATACACCTGTCCCATCTCATCCTATTTCCTTTCGTCTCCATTACGCCGTGGGAATGCAATGAGGAACTTTAATACTTTTGAACATTATAAGATGGCAGCGTCGTGGTTCGCCACCCGACACGTCTCATTACCCACTGTATGTATATAGTATGCACTATGGTCTCTGCCTACCCTTATGGGATATCGGCGTGAGTGTATGTATCTATGTATTCAGAATATTATTATTATACTTGATCAAGGTAAGATTTTCTTGTAATTTTTCTGCCGTGTGACGCCGGCACAATAACAGCGTCACTCCACCTCTTACCGTGGATGCTGAGAGAATAACCTGATGGATGTACCAGGATAAAGGGCAGCAGTGTTAACTTTTTACATACATACATACATACACTCACGGCGATATCCCATAAGGGTAGGCAGAGACCATAGTACATACTACATACATACATACAGTCACGCCTCTTTCCCTGGGATAGGCAGATACTATTTCTTTCCACCTGCTACGATCGTTTGATGTAGCAAAGTGGCTATCCGCAGCCTACATTCCGCCTCCGCGGACAATGAGACGTGTCGGGTGGCGAACCACGACGCCGCCATTCTATAAGGTTCAAAAATATCAAAGTTCCTCATTGCATTCCCACGACGTAATGGAGAGGAAAGGATATAGGATGAGGTGGGAAAGGTGTATTGAGAAAGGAATATGGAATTTAGGTGAAGGACTATAAGATATAGGATAATAAGATATAAGATATAGGATACTACTATCTCGGAAGGAGTAGGAAGAGACAGTAGTAGCTCGGGGGGCCGGGGTCGCTTACCCGTATACTTAAGTCTATTTGTCGGACAAGCTAAAAGACCAAGTACTCCCTGACTTATATTATCTTTTTATTCAATTAAAATCTACTGCTATCACCAAGACGCCTGCTAAACGTGGAGACTATGTCAGATCCCTCCTGTTTAAGGAGGTGGCTCATGGCCAACTTGCACTTCCAGGGGCTGACGATGATAATGACGACATCCAAATGTTATTTAAAAGTCATTCATTGTACCTCGCGTTGTCATTTTTACAAATGGTTTTAAGTCTAATTAAAACCCAGTCTAGATATACTAGCGATGGCCACGCCGCGGGGTCACTGACCCGTGCCACATGGCACCGAGACGTCCTGCGTCAACTCGCCTTATTATTTACATGTGCGATTATTTTATTGTTTAATCTCGATATGTCGGGAGCTTGAGACTTGTTGAGACATGTCCTACTGTCTGTTAAGAAAACTATATGAACCAGTTACCATCATCTGGTCAACTTGACTACGCAATTTTTTTGCGCAAACATTTACAATATTTCATATCTATTTCATATCTGTCTATAAAACTGTAAGTGAAACAAATTTTTAAAATAAATATTTTTTGAAAATTTTAATTGGGATATATGTACCTACTTCCTTATCGATATAAAGACCAATTAGATTAAAAAAAATGTCTATCTGTCCGTCTATGTCTGTTTGTTACGCCCCATTAACCTGTCACTGTTTGGATGTTCATCAGAATCAGTCCATAAAAGTCCACTGCTCTCCATGATCTTCAAGACTGGGAGACGTCTTAATGATCGCAGTAGATTTTGAATAAATAACAGGATAACGCTGCTGCTCGTTGTCCCGGTACTTCTCTTAGCTGAGTCTCACAGCATCTTGGATGGATGAGATCATAGTATCATATGACAAGAGATAGAGTGACGCTATTTGTGGGGTAGTAACACTACCAAATTATTAAAAAATCGCATACTCGCATATACCTTATCTCGCCATACAGCCGCATACCCTGGAGAAAACAACAAACTCTGATGCGCAAAACCCGGAATAATGTTAGGTCGATAGAAATAGGGAACAAAACGTTGATTGGAAAAGCAGATAAATATTAATTAGAACTAAGTTCACCTAGCTAATAAACAGCTATCTAAATGTTAATCCTATGTGCATGTTAACAAACTGCTGAAGGAAAGGCAGCAAGAAGCCTGCCAAGCATTGTGATTTTCAGCAAATTCAATTATAGAATTAAATATATCTATCAGTAGATATCTTCAAAACAATGATTAAAGGTCGACATAAAGTGTTATTACATAGTAAGGAACCCGCGGTTTAGCCGTCTACGCGTCTGGTTGTCTATAGCGGTTCACGTGACACGTGTTCGCGCTGTTAATGATTTGGAACTGAGACAAGTGTTTCACACAACATAGTCCATAGAATTTATGATAAGTAGACACGACAATTAATAATAAATTAATTATATCGTTTAAATGCTATAATTTATTTCCATTGGTTTTTAAAANCTGTGATTTTCAGCAAATTCAATTATAGAATTAAATATATCTATCAGTAGATATCTTCAAAACAATGATTAAAGGTCGACATAAAGTGTTATTACATAGTAAGGAACCCGCGGTTTAGCCGTCTACGCGTCTGGTTGTCTATAGCGGTTCACGTGACACGTGTTCGCGCTGTTAATGATTTGGAACTGAGACAAGTGTTTCACACAACATAGTCCATAGAATTTATGATAAGAAGACACGACAATTAATAATAAATTAATTATATCGTTTAAATGCTATAATTTATTTCCATTGGTTTTTAAAAATATATTTGTCAGTGAGTAAATAACTATGAAAATTAAATGAACTTTTTTAAGAAAATAATAGACTATATATATTGTTACTGGACCGTACATTATAACGAATAAGTTGTAGTAGATATATTTTGTAATAATAAATGGTTCATCTCTTAAGGCGGTAATAGATGAAACGGCATGTCTTTACGATTTTAGTAGTGTACTACACTAAAAGCTTTAAAAAAAGGATTTTTGAACATTTGCACTTTTAGGCGTTCAATATTGTCAGAAAAAATATTGAATATCTCGAATCTATAAAATTGGGGAAGGAAACGGGGAAACTCTTTATTATTTCGATATCAACGCGGATGAAGTCACAGCAGTTAATAAAAAATTTAATTATCCACTTACAATCTAAATTTAAAACTCTTACTCCAGTTCATAATCTATCTATGATCAAAATTCATCGAGTAATTCAGTTAGCAATTTTAGCGTAATTGAGTAACAAACCTCTGGACATATTAACAAACTTTCACATTTATAATATTATATTATAATAGAATAAAAGTAAAAGTGCTGGAATGGAAACCCTGAACCGGAAAGATTAATATGGATTGATCTCCCGTTTGGGTGGATCGATAACCTGGTGAAGATCGCGGGTGATTGGTGGATGCAGGCGGCTCATGGCCGCTCTTTGTGGTGATCATTGGAGGAGGTTTATGTCCATAAGTGGACATTATGATGATGATGTACAAATAAAAACTATAAATTTTTCTGACATACACAAAGATCAGAAAAAATGGACTATACGCCGTATCTATTTGATCATAGGTCTGTACATGTTATTCATATAATTACGAGAATAAGAAACTTATGAATGAACCCCCAGCGGACATAAGCCACGTTACCGCAATGGGCTCACTGAGAACTGAACTATTTATGTTAACGATTTTATTTAACGCTATTTATATTTCTGATGTCATTATTACAGCTTTTATAAGTATATTTTGTACAAGGAAGACAGGTTATAAATAAACAATAATTATAAT
>WUAW01006482.1:45959-65902 GCA_017165845.1 Thaumetopoea pityocampa | reverse complement strand
ATATAGTTTATAAAGTGACATAACAGTATTTAACTGTTGAATGATCTAAAAAAATGATGCAGTCTGGTGTGTGTATAGCCTCCAGATCTTGTAGCTAAATATAGAAAAGTATGACGCGGACTGATTGACGGAGAAAAAGTTGCTATTTCACTTAGTATATATAACTCATATTTCGCAAAATGTCACTTAATGGTCTTTTAATAAACGGAGAGCATTATAACCTTCATATATCGAATCGAAATGTTTTCATTATTATAGGTACTGAATCAGTTTTGCGAGTGTTTAAATAATTTTTCTCTAGTCAAATTCATTTCGACGCATGACATGCACTTTTTAAATTGCCACCAACTTGTAAAATCAAATGATAATACATGTATTCAATGTATATCTACAATATAAACAGACAATTGAATATCTATTCATTGACATAGGCAAATTGTAAAAAGGCCCTAAATAATTGGCTAAAAACTAAAAGTTATGACGATATTGAACTTACGCTTAAGTCGTTATCATAATCATCAATCTGATTATATTTTTCATTTAAAATAGTGTAATCTCAAATAGACTTAATAATATTATACACATGAGTACATTTATAACAAAGTTCATTATTATGCGCAAAATGTGATAATGTTTTCTTTAGTTATCTCCATTTTATTTGCTAATTACTTTTCATTTAGATTATCGCGTCTATAGTGTACTACTGAGATACAATATTGAGATATTAGAATATTGAGATACAGTATTGTTTTTAAGGGAGAGGCGGAGTCTTCAAACACTAACTATTGTTTACTAAATGGAGACTCCAAACATTGTAATATTTAGTATCATAAATTGAAGAAATAAATAAATAAGTAAAATAAATATCTACAGTTTCCCAAGAAGTTCTTTATTATCATTATCATCATCATTTCACCCATAACTGTCCACTGCTGAACATAGGCCTCTCCAGTCGAATTCCATCGCGACCGGTCCATAGCCACCTGCATCCAACGAGACCCAGCGATCCTCACCAGGTCATCGGTCCACCTCGTAGATGGCCGTCCCACACTGCGCTTGCTAATACATGGTCTCCATTCAAGGACTTTTTTGCCCCATCGGCCATCCGATTAGTTCTTTATTAAGTTCCACGAAATTTTATCGAAAATTAAGTGAATTTTTCTTCGTCAACTTTTCTTACAGGCCAGTTCTAAAAATTTTCTGTGTGATACTCGTATTAACAAATTTTGGTTAAATATTTGTAACTACCCTTAAAACCTGTTGTAATGCTATGTTAAATTGTAATAATATGTTTTAGGAGTTTGAAACAAACCATAGACTGTACTTAGAGTGGATACGTTTAGCTATCAATCGTCACTACTCTAGGACTCGTTTCTGCTTGCTAAATACGTAACTCTAGTTCTATTAGGGGTATCATCATCAACAAAATTTACATTACATTAGTTTCTTGAAAACGCCTCTAAAGATTTGGATGAAATTTTGTGTTTAGATAATATTGAGAAATACACGAATAAAAACATCAAAAATAAAAAAAATCCTAACGACATTTCATCGAATATTTCAGGGTCTGCCGGTAGCATGAAAAATTCATGCTATCTGCTATCATATTAACAATGTCATCTGTTGTTGAGTAGATAGTACTTCATCTTTTCATGCGGGAAGTCGTCACATACCCACGGCTGTTGAAAGACGCCAAGAGAGGGTTGACCCGACTGCGCCAGATGGAGGGTTAAGTTTTTCGAGTGTATGTATGTATGTATATTTCTTTGGCACGCTTTGTAGCCTAAACGGCTTGATGGATTTTAACTTGAGAGGATTTAGATTTTTGAGAGGAGTTAGATTCGTCTTAACTGTGAAAATGATACTGGGAATATCGAAATTATAAAAAAAAATACATTTTCACGCAGTCAGATGTTTCTTTTTTAATGTTTTTATTGTATAACTTTTGCCCGCGGCTCCGCCCGCGTGAATGTCGGTTTTCAGCCACATGGGAAATCCCGAAACAATAATAGATTTAGATAAAAAGCATTAGAACCACTTTTAGTTGAGCTCTCGTACCTTAATGGCGGCTACTAAAACAGGGATTGATTGTGTCTTCAATTCTACTGGGCCGATTTTGATGTAAATACCGTAGTGTTTTAGTCGGAATACTATATTTAAGATAGTAATATTTCGACTAAAATCTACTCATATGAGACACCGGATTGACTGTATGTATGTACATATGTCCAGCTAACCTAAAAAGCCTGACAGATAACAAGAATCGTCTCCTATGTACCATTATAGAATAAATACTTTTGTGAGGTATATAGATAATCGAAACGCCAGCCCTCCTTTTGAGAAGGGGGATGTCCAGCAGTGGGCTTCCAAGGCTAATGATGATGATCGCTCTCTCGATCACCGTGCCGCTGGCACGCATGAAGCACGATAAATTATTCGCCGACCCTAACTTACCGGTGTAAGTTGTTTAGTGAGAGGGTGAATATTAACGGCAACCGCCCTCGGAACAGGTTAGCCTTCGCAACCAGTTCTAAATCGCAACACGGCTCACACTCGTGCGACGCACCTGTTGAAGGAAGAAAGCACTTACTTATAATTCGCGCGCTTGACGTATAAGGAAATGGCGTAATCTATATCTATATTATCTATATCTATATTATATGTGTCTATATTATATATCTATGTATCTATCTATCTATTCTATACTATTGTAAAATTGTTAAATGTCAAATTTACAAAAATCAAAGATATTTAAAAACTAACTACAGGCGGCCCTCGACTTTCGCACAATTCGCTATTTCGCACATTTTCAGAAATTCAACTTTTTAATCATCACTATCATGGAAGAATGTGACCCCAATGAAGAACGTATATCTCAAGAAAATAAAAAAATACGCGAAAGCACTTAACTCCAATTATGTGCGAAAGTCGAGGGCCCACTGTACTCAGATCGACTAATTAAGGGCTTCTGAAACCAAATCCGTCGATGTTTGTTTGTTCGGGCTTCACGTAAAAATCAGCTGGTAGATTTTAGTCAAACTATTACAGTCTTAAAGGTACTATTCCAATTTAAATACTGCGGCATATTTCATCAAAATTAGTCCAGTAGAATTGAAGATACAGCTTGATCCCTGTTTTAGTAGCCGCCGTTAAGGTACGCGAGCTCAAGTAAAAGTGGTTATAGCTTTTTAAATAAATCTAGCATTGTTTCGGGATTTCTCATCTAGCGGAAAACCGACATTCAAGCGGGCAGAGACTCGGGCAAAAGCTAATGTCTTTATAAATTTAAAATACACTAGCGTCTTAGCGTCCTATCGTTCGTCTTGTTATATAATGTACTCTGTGGTCTTGTTCCATCTATCTTGAGCTATGCTCACACGTACCTTCCGTCCTTCTACGTACACCTTTAACATAACTTGCTCTCTTTCACTCTGCATCCAATTCATGCTTCCTCTCTCACTCAGTCCTGATTAACGTCAATAATACAGTACTAAATAATCTGCAAACGTGTTTGTCTAATACAGAGGTTCCCAGATTTTTTTTTCTCATACACCACTTTCAAAATTTAGCTGGTTCCGGTGGACCCCCTGTAGCTACATTTCTTCCATATTCCCAAAACTCGACAAAAACTGTGAAGATTAGATCTAACTATGGAAATTTGTGTACGCCAACGTAGACCCTCGTCGAGTCTCCCGTGTACTCCTGGGGGTCCACCTGGACCACTTTGGGAACCAAGGGTCTCATATAAGTCTTAAATAGATCACTTTAAAGTTTCTAATAGTTTTTATGAACCTATCACCTTAATCTATTTAAAAAAATGTTATATATCACTTTCATTCATTTATCACCATCATCACCATAGCCCATGGAAGTCCACTGCTGGACATTGGCCTCCGCCTTAAAAAGGGGGGATTTGTCATAATCTGCACTTTTAACGGGCGTCTTGGAGATCGCAATAGATTTTGACTGAATAACAGAATGATGCTGTTGCTCATTCTTCGATTATTCTGAATACAATTGGAGAGTTTTGGCGCCAACCCGAGTGAAGCGTCACTTAAAGTTTTATTTTAATGTTTTATATTAGTTTATTGTGATGTTTAATATATAAATTTGGTGTTGTTTTGTGTATTAATCGTCAACAACCGTGACCAATATTGAAACATTGGAATAAAACTGTGATTAACATAGCAAAGTGACCGTATCTTTTCAAGACAGAAGGTCTGCGGAAAGTTACGCGTTAGTCAATGTGGTATTCGTCGGATTGACGTCGAAACTTCCAAGAAGCGATAAAATAAGATACATCAGCATTTTATTGACTTATGAAAATAATATAACTACTCAAGACTTGGCAGTATGGCATTGTTCCTTCGCCTGTCTATATGGAAGAAATAAACTACTATTTAATACAATTAATAAAAAAATAAAAGTTTTTTTATCCACGCATTAAACAAAAATTTAACAAAAACTAAAACAATAAAACGTATTTAAATTCAATCGTATGCTATTTCATTTAAAAAATATGTACAGATGATAATTAAATTCTCGTCTATATCACAATTAAATTATCACTTTTCTTATAGGCAAAGGAAAATAACCGAATGCGTGTGAGATAGCCAAAAACAAAACAATAATATCTTGTATCATATTTATTAATAATATATTTTCGTACTGGTGCAAGATATAGTCAGAAAAAAATTATTATCTAAAATTTTTAACTTACTCGTTGGCGTTTTGGCAACGATCCGAGTTATGCATCACTTGAAATTTTATCTTAAGGTTTTATATTAGTTTAATCGTCAATAATCGTGAACAATATTGAAACCTTAGAATAAAACTGTGACCAACACACCCAATTTATATAAAAAGCCAATAAACCACAAAAGTGGTTTATTGGCACAAAAGTAAAAACTTGACCTCTTGTACCTTAACGGCGACTACTACGACAGGGATCAAGCTGTGTTGTCAATTCTACTGGGTCGATTTTGATGGAACATGACGCATTATTTAAGTTGGAATAATACCTTTAAGACTATAATAGTTTAACCAAAATCTACCCGCTAGTTTTTGCGTGAAGCCCGAACAAACAAACATCAACGGATTTGGTTTCAGAAGCCCTTAATTAGTCGATCTGAGTAGTTTGCTTTTAAATATCTTTGATTTTTGAAAATTTGACATTTAACAGTTTTATAATTGTAATAGATAGATAGACAGACGTATGCAATTTTAAAATATGATAGGTTGTTTTTAACAATACAAAAATATTGCGATCAATTTATACAGATACCCACATATTATCACACAATTGGGGGTAGATAGTTAAATAATTAACTTTTACTGTCCAATCAAAGTATTATTGCGTATTATATATAATCTATATAGATAAAATCTATAAACATGAACAGTTTTAAGATATTATCGTGTCATAAATCAAAGCACCTTAAGTATTATTTTCTGTAAGTATATTTGTATAATGATCTTCAGTACGTGGAATAAAAATTACACATATCACTCATCCAATAGAATAATGACGTAATTGCCAAAAAAAATTAAAATTTTATTTTGTGTTTAATTTGGATGATTTGTTGTTTGATATGGATTTTTTTCGAGAATACTCAGATTATTAATAATAATCTATAAATAAATTATGAAAAAAAAACATGATAATTGATATGATTTACAAAATGGGTATAATCCAATTTTAAACTGAAACGCATCTCCTAATAAATTGCAAAAATGTAATTATTCTATTGGATGAGCGATATATGTATGTACTTACTATTTTCCCCAATACATTGTTGTAGCGTTGTGATAGTAAAGTCAGATTAACTCTTCGTGAACTCTTCGGCGAACGTTTACTTCAATTATCAAGACGCATTACAACTGTGAGATAATATTAATAAGGGGCGGTATTTATAACTAGCTTTTACCTGCGACTCCGCCCGCGTGCATGCCGGTTTTCCACTAAAAGAGAAATCCCGACACAATCATAGATTTATATAACAATCCTTAGAACCATTTTTACTTGACCTTTGGTACCTTAACGACGGCTACTAAAACAGAAATCAAGCTGTATCTTCAATTCTACTGGATTGATTTTGATGAAACTTGCCGCAGTATTTAAGTCGGAATAATAACTTTAGGAATGTAAGGGTTTGACCAAAATCTACTCGCTGGTTTTTGCGTAAAGCCTGAACAAACAAACAAACATCGATGGATTTGACTTCATAAGCCTTTAATTAGTCGATCTGAGTAGTTCGTGACATTTAACAATTTTATAATAGTATAGATCCTTAGTTCCTAAAGTGGTTCAGGTGGACCCCCAGGGGTCTACGGGAGACTCGACGGGGGTCTACGTCGGCGTACGCAAATTTCCATAGTTAAATCTAATCTTCACATTTTTTGTCGAGTTTTGGGAATATGGTAGAAATGTAGCTGCAGGGGGTTTACCAGAACCGGCTGAATTTTGAAAGTGGTCTATGAGAAAAAAAATCTGGGAACCTCTGGTATAGATAGATGACAATTTAACCTCTTAGGCACGATGTGCCAATATAGTGGCTTTCGCGGGTGTCATCTTTCTGATCGAGGCGCCACTACAGTGGCTCACTCTACTATCTCACTCGCTCGCCATTTGAATTAAACGATCGTTTACTGTTTTGTTTCATCATTTCTGTCATCACAGCACGACAAAATAAGCGGTCTTTGTTTTGATATGCATGTGCCAAGTATAAATTGGACAAACGCGCGACATTCAGCCATGCTTAAGAGGTTAATGACAGAATTTAGATCAAACTGATGATCACATTTTTTTTGCAAATTGTATTTGTAGACATCCATGAGTTCGTGCGTGTGTGTACGTAGGTACGTGCATGCGTGTGAGATATCACTGTGTAGTCTGTGGTCGCTATTTCGTCAAGACAAACAATGGTGCTGATTCTGTTGTAACAAAACTTAACAAAATTTAGGCCCTTCCTATCTTTTTCTAATGCCAAACATTTTCATTAAATACCAACCTACATTTCTGTTAAACGGTACACAAAAATGTTGCGTTTTTGCGTATCTTTAGTCGATAACGACTAAAGATACGCAAAAACGCAAAAACATAAGTTCCGAGATTGCGTCTAAATCTCTTAATTTTGACGTGTCTAAACAAAACTGTCAGCACCAAAATTGTAGCTATCTCGTTTTGGCTTGTGACATTAGAAAAAGATAGGGAGTTACTAAATTTAGTTCTGTGACCGCCATAGTTTAGGTACCACAAGAGTTCATTAGTTCAGTGTGGCGATAAATAGTATAGACCTATGCTCAGCAGGCTTTGGGGTTGCAGCAGATCTCAAACAGTTCACATAATATTAGGCAAAAAACCCTGTTGATGTGAATGATAGGAGTTGTATGATTTTTATTCTTATAAATTGAGACACCTACTGCTGCGTGTAAAAAGCATTCGAAATGCGTAAAATATCGTTCCAATTTTTGTGTTATAAGTTGGTATCACTGTATAAAGTTACCGCGTGAAATTTGAGCGGGATCTGTCACTTTGTTAAATCTGATTTGTCTCAGAACAATGGAGTGATTTGTGCAAAAAAAAAAAATAATAATTGAACAAGAGATTTTGTATTTAAGGCGAAGTGTCGTATTAAATCGATAAAATATTGGCATTAACCCACGGTAAATCGTGTGTACGTCATAACTATTATAACGATATGCGTGTTTTTTTATATTTCTTTATGAAAAACTAAGAGAAGCGTCGGCGTAGTGGCACTGCATGCAATAAGACCTACTTTCAAAGCAATAAAATAAATTTCGATTTGATTTTTTTTTCAATTATCCAGATACTTATTTATTACATTGTATGTTTACGAAACATCTACACAAAGAGATAATGGCGCTATTTGATTTAAAATTTAAACTTGAGATATGCATATCATTGAAAGGTGAACTTTAACTCTCCTCTTGAACAAAACTGTGTTCACTCAACGTGCTGTAGAGAGGGTTACTCGTATAAAAATTTCTTTGTGTGGCTATATTATCCGAAACAAGGAAATCCACATAAAAATTAAATTTATACATTCCGAGAATTTGTAGTTTAATTGGTAAGAATCATATTTATAATTGGTAAGAAAGATATCTGGCACTTTTTTATTGGTTCAAAACAGTTTACATAAATCATTCGTTCTATTTCTTATATAATAATTATAGTTGTGACAATTGTTTGTTATCAGGATTGTTTTAATTAGTATATACGGTGCAAGTTGTGTTTACCTGTAATTTTTTGATGTTTTTAGCAAGTATATTAGTTAATAATGTTTATAATAAGATTTGATATAATCATACGTTGGCTGACCTAAAAATAAAAAATAAACTGAAATATTAAAAAAACAGAATTTGGCAATGTCATTATAAGTGTATTAAAAATTATAAAAAAAACATAAAAAATAAAAAACCTTATTTCAATACGCAAATATTTCTTAAAAATAATACGCAAATTCTTTTGTGAATACCCTTTTAAGTTAAATTTTTGCTTGTTTTAGGAAATTCGGCACTTTCACAAATTATTACAATATTTTATTTATTTATTTATTTATTATTTGTTTAACATAGGTAGTAAGCAAGTTGAATTTTAAGTTATTACTTAGTTTAAAACACTAAGTAGATTGTAAGATGGGTAGGTAAAATATAATATGTTAATACAAACATTTCATAAGAGTAAATATATTTATATTAGAAATATTAATAGTATAAAAGTAAATCAAAGAGAGTAATAGTAGTTTATTTCGTCCATATGGACAGGCGAAGGAACATAGCCATACTGTCAAGTCTTGAGTAGTTATATTATTTTCGTAAGTCAATAAAACGCTGGTGTATCTCATTTTATCGCTTCTTGGAAGTTTTGACGTCAATCCGACGAATACCACATTGACTAATACGTAAGTGTCCGCAGACCTCCTGTCTTGAAAAAAAAACGGTCAATTTGCTATGTTAGTCACAGTTTTATTCCAATGTTTCAATATTATTCACGATTATTGACGATTAATACACAAGTAAACACCAAATTTATATATTAAACATCACAATAAACTAATATAAAACGTTAAAATAAAACTTCAAGTGACGCTTCACTCGAGTTGCCGCCAAAACTCCCTAAATCAAAGAGAATTATTCTATAGTAAAGAAAAAAAAAAAATTAATGTAAGAAGTCATTTTTTTTTAATTCGACCACGTGACGGCAACGGCTCTATACTTTATAAATCTCTAGTGACGTGATGTAAAATGTCAGTAATCAGATTGCCATAGTGACTGTTTAAACACGTGATATTATTTACGACATTTGACATCACCAGAGCCGGTTGACCCTGATTACAGATAAAGTTTACATTAAACTAAAATAAACTCTACCTATATGTACATAAGGGACACAAGATTTGTATTTTTTGTATTTAATAACGTAGTGTCCCAAATGTCAATCCTCACCTGCTCGTGATACATCCTGCTAGCAACGAGGCCCTAGCAACAGATTTATTTATTTATTTATGGCAGAAGTCCTCAAACTTTTTATCTTGTAGACCACTAGTAATGTTTTTCACTTTTGGATAGACCCCCAAAGCGTTGTAAATTTATTAACTTCAAATTAGTTTCCAGTTGGCGTGGACCCCTTGCAGGTCATCGTCGACTCCCGGGGGTCGATATAGACCACTTTGGGTATCAGTGGTCTAGACTATGAACCACAAAGGGCTTACACATAGAGACAAGCATAAGGCAATTGTTTCATTAGGATACTACTTCATCATCCCCAGTCCATTTTCGTCCCCACTACAGGGGCACAGACCTCTCCTAATCAGGGGGAAGATTACGCCGTAGTCTATCGCGCTGGTCTAGTGCGCATTGGTAGACTTCACACACCCATGCGGGCATGCAGGTTTCCTCACGAAGTTTTCCTTCTCTGTTAAGTACAGACCTGGTGTCTAAAGTGTAGACCGTACATGAATTACAAATATATAACTCAGTGATAAGGGATCAGACCCGCGACCCTTCGATCGCGAGCCGTGTCTATCACCACTACACTACCAATGTACTTGATGTAAGTGATACACTACTTATTCAATGTATATAAACAACATCGCTACCTCTTTAGGAGGACGGTAAGCGATATAACGGACATAATAATAAGATATTTCATAATATATCAAAACAATTCTTAGTACCATTTTTTTCCGTGAAATAATTCTACGTACAGTAATCTAAAACGCCACGGTTACGGGTTACGCGTGTACAAGTACGATACGATTCAAAGGTTCCACCGTCGTATCTGCTCGGCAACGTTCGGTTTCACGAAGTTAGCAGATGTCGCCTCTTATATCGTGTTGTGCCTAAGTTCACTTCTTACGCATGTATCATACTATCATTTATCATATATACATAAATACATCATATATGTCATATATACATACATGCATCTCCTCTTTTATATTACTAGATTTTGTCCGCGGATCCGTCCGTGTGATTGTCAGTTTTCCGCTATATAGGAAATACTGAAACTATCATAGATTTATATAAAAAGCGTTAGTACCACTTTTACTTGAGCTCTCGTACCTTAACGGCGGCTATTAAAACAGGGATCAAGCTGTACCTTCATTGTACTGGATCGATTTTGATGAAACATGTTGCAATATTTAATTCGGAATAGTACCTTTAAGACTGTAACCGTTTAACCAAAATGTACCTACTGATTTTGTCGGGATTTTCCAAGTAGCGGAAAACCGACATTCACGCGGGCGGAGCCGCGGGCAAAATCTAGTCATTCATATTCGCACAAACAACAAAACGAAGTTGCAGATACGCCTATACTCATACAAAGTCGATGTTTTCTTAGTTAAAATAATAACAGTGATAACATCGATAAGTTGATGCGAACGCGTGATAGATAACATGACGTAAATATACTTTGCAATAACAAAATACCATGCGACGTTTGATATCCGACACGCCTCTCAGATAACACAGAACATAAAAAACACAACCTGCGTTAGTTATTCATGTAACAAATACAAAACTAACTATTACATACATACATATATATATATATAATATAAAAAAATGATGACGTGCACGCGATGTGCCGCACGATGACCTCACTGCGTGCTGAAAACAGCACGCGACGCGCCACTGGATGTTGGCATTGGGCGCGATAAGCAATGCGCAAAATTTGAATATTTATCTTAAAACTCTAATATGTAGGCCAACAAAAATTGATCAGACAGAAGTTCGTGCGAAAGGTGCGTAATTTGAGGAGAGCGTGTGATTAATGTGGTCACGTCTCATCAGCTAATCGACGTCGGCTGACGAGTCTTGACCAGTCTGAAGCTCGTACAAAAGGAGCGAAATTTTGGAGAGCCTACGTTGAAAGTTGCCATGATTCATCGTCTTATCAACATCAGTCGACAAGTCTTTGCAGACCAAAGTTCGTGCGAAAAGCATGCAATTTCGGAGAGCCTGTGTTCAGTGTAGCCACATCTCATCGGCTTAAGCAAATCGGCCAATAATTTTTGGCCAGACCGAAGTTCGTTCGAAAGGCGTGATATTTCGGAGAGCCTATGTTCAGTGTGGTCACAACCCATCGACCGAAATATATCTACTAAATGCAGGCCTCTGATGCCCTGACAATAATACACAAGGAGATTTTTTAATTGAGCATGAAAGGTCAAAGCAGAAATGTAGGTGGGATAAAGAAAAAATTGCTCAATGGAATATTAGGACCTATCCGATAAAAACTAAAACTATATACTATGGTGCTAGCTATGCAGATGTAGCCATGATTTTTCCCAAAAACACCCATTGCGATATCTCAATAGACCTTATTATTATTTGATTAAATACAGATAGTAAGAATAAAACAATTTTTAAATTTGACTGCACGGATGGTGGTGTTTTTAAGCGTCCACTGCGCTATCGGGTGTTGTGAGTTCGATCCCCACACAGGACAACAACTTTGTGTTAACCACAAATTGTTGTTCCGAGTCTGGGTGTTCTGTGTTTCCGTTATTTGAATGTCTGTAAAGTCCCCGCGACACAGGAATTAATCCTGTCTTTAAAAAAAATGAAATTAAAGCCATAAATATTCTAAGAAAGCTGCACTCTTGTTTGTCGCTAGGTGCCATAAAGCCGGCCATATCCCTCGCCGGCCAGCATTCTAATCGCCTCTTGAGCTGTTCTGGCAGGCCGCAAACTCTTTGAAAACTTAGAGGTTGCCTGAAATAGATCGCTTTTAGCGACAAGGCTGCCCATTTTAACACTTTTCGTATTTGTTATGTTCTTCTATAATATAATTAATTGTTTTTGGTGTGTCAATAAAGAGTTATCTATTTATCTATCTAAAACTTTGTGAGCTCCTGCTCCCCAACACCCTAAAGTTTCTACTCCAATATCTATCTATTATAACGCACATAATATGATATGATTTAATAACTAACTGTGGCGTCGGCATATTGATCTAAAATAGTTTCAAACTAGGATTCCTTGTATCTTGGATATTACTACAACGGACAACGATATGCATACTTATATAAATAAATATTAATACAGGTTATAAATATAATTTAGGTCAATAGTCTAGGATACTTAGTCTTTTAGCCTGTCCGGCAAATAGACTTAAGTATACGGGTAAGCGACCCCGGCCCCCCGAGCTACTACTGTCTCTTCTTACTCCTTCCGAGACAGTATTATCCTATACCCTATAGTCCTTTTCCTAAATTCCATATTCTTTGTTCAGTACACCTTTCCTACCTCGTCCTTTTTCCTTTCCTTTCCACCA
Organism: Thaumetopoea pityocampa; assembly: GCA_017165845.1. NCBI lineage: Eukaryota > Metazoa > Arthropoda > Insecta > Lepidoptera > Notodontidae > Thaumetopoea > Thaumetopoea pityocampa. The sequence continues at coordinate 53,097 of WUAW01006482.1, read as the reverse complement.
AGCCGTGGGAACGCAATGAGGAACTTCTGAATCACTTCTGAACCTCATAAAATGGCGGCGTCGCGGTTCGCCACCCGACACGAATTAAATTATGTATTTAATATGAATTATTACTTTAACTAGCGCATATGTGCGTGGTTCAGGGAAGATTATTTTAAAGAGACAAGTCTATACCCAACCGTACCAGGTTAATCGGCGTTACTCTAATTCCAGAAGAACTCATCTCAGGAGACCAATCTTCTTCTACAAAACTCAATTTTATAGTGGCGTGAAACCAGTCAAGACTTCCCGGAATCATTGCTTTGGCAGAAAGTCTAATAATAATTACCCACCCTACACTTTTAGCAATTACAATACACGTAAATTATCCTATACGGTCAAAGATTGTGGTTGCCAAACGTACACGGTACATAGTTTACGGGTATACCCGGGATTCAGGGCCCTATAGTTATAATCCTGGCATTCTTAGCTATTGCATACTGAATTTGGATCTTCAAACTCTTCCTGAGGGTCCAGGCCACAGACTAATAATATCTATCTATACATGCTTACAGTAAGCAGTCTAATGAATTTTAGTTTTCTCTTGATATAACGGTAGACGCTCAATTAGATTATAAAAATTGAGAACTCGTAAAAGAAAGTATTTTATTTTTCTGTAACGCTTTCAAATAAAGCGTTAATGCTCACAACAGAAATAGATAACAATTTAGTGTAACTGTCATTTGACATTCGCCATTTTGGAATTGTACAAAAACGCGCGAAATTGGTATACCAATTTCGAACCGGAGCAAGTTTAAAGAACAACAAAAAAACGTTATATCCTTCCACAGAAATCCTGTTCACTTAATACCTTTTAAAATTGTTTAAGTTTCTTGCAAAAGTAGTATACTATTTTTAAAGCTCAATTGCAAAACGTCTTGAGTAATAGAAAAGTGTAATGACTTATGACATTTCACAGTTAGAAGATGGTACGTCAGCTGTTTATAATGCGTACAACGTCTGACAAATATGGGTGAACGCGCCAAATGGTTACGTTCATTGAATAAATTGTAATTTTAATCTATAATTGGTATTTGTAGTTAAACTATCGGTTGAGTAAAGTCCTTATTCAGATTTGTTGTTTACCATCCAGTTATACCTTTTTTTGATGCAAAGAAAACACTGAATGGACAAGTCGTATCAAGCTCTTACTTACTATAAACTGAAACAACCTTTATTGATAGATTAGAGGATTTGTGGTCCTGCGAATATCCTACCGATATTCCTTAGTGCCTCACTCTTTCAAGCATTTCTCCGCATAGATTAAAGCTTACTCCCTCTCACCCCAGGTATCTTGAGAGTAAAGACTCATAGGTATCTTGAGAGGTTTATGGTAGCCCGAACCATGCTAATCCGCATCCTCCTCTGGAATATTTTGCTATATACTTCGAAAATTAATATTTATGAACACAATACGGAAAACAGATAAACAAACAGATAGTGTTCTATAAAGGTAAATTAATTATTTATTTTATTGGCCCTATTAATGAAGTTTCTTTGCTGACTCTAGAACATAAATGTAATTGTTAAACGGTAAAGAAACTCGGAGCCCCTCAAAGTGATACGGCTTAATAAGTGAATTGATAAGTGATGACCTATGGATCTGAAACATGGCCACTGACTATGGGCCTCATAAGAAAGCTCAAAGGTCACGCAGCGAGCAATGGAAAGAGCTATGCTCGAAATTTGCCTACGAGACAGGATTTGAAGTGAGATAATCCGCAAGAGAACAAGAGTCGCGGACGTAACTCATAGGATTTTAAAACTTAAGTGGCAGTGGGTGGGTCATATAGCTCGCAGAACCGATGGATGTTGGGGTCTCAAAGTGCTGGAGTTGCGACTCCGAACCGGAAAGCGTAATGTGGATGGACCCGCGACTAGGTGGACTTATGACCTAGTGAAGGTCGCCGGTAATCGGTGGATGCAGGCGGTCCATAGCTGCTCGATGTGGCAATCATTGGAGGAGGCTTATGTCCAGCAGTGGAAGTCTGTGGGCTAATATGATGACGATGATGATGACATGACTTTTTAATTCAGATCAGCAAATGATGTGTGTAATATGATCTGGCAGTGTGTTGCGTTTAATAGAAATGACAAATAGTTATAATGCACAAATCATAATAATAATATACTTACAATGTTTAAACATAGTCTTTATCGACTTTATTAAATCGCCAACATGTATTCCATCTATAAAACTAAATAGTTCTCCTGTTAATAGAACTTTAAGTTTGATACTTCCAGTGTTTTATCATCATCATCCCCAATCCATATTCGTCCCCCCTGCAGGGGCACGGACTTCCCCTGATTAGGAGGGGGAGTATTTAGTGACTGGTAATTTTAAAGATAATAAACACATGAGAAAAGAAATACAGCGCGTTGTCGATCCGAACGAATATACCTGCCTGTAAATTCTCTTTATATACATACGCTGTGAAAATCAATTCATTTAAAACGTACTGTACATTATTACACCGGCTGTCTGTTATACGTCGGGGGTGTACACAGCTATGCGGATTCAATTCAACAATAGTTATAGGATGCTGTTGTAGCTGCCGCAATTTTGCAGTGTATACACGCATATTGATGATTTTTATGTTATATAATGTAAAAACGATAGCCACACCAGTAAGCAATATTTGTGTTAATATTAACAGCATTTTGAACCTTTAAGCAAACGTGTAAGCAAATAAATTAATCGTCGGATGCGGATACGCCTTCGGAGGCTCGAATTGATTCTAATTATTAGTTACTGCTAATGTAATTAGCCTAGTGAACTATGTTATTGTACTATATAAATAAAATACACAATGCAATACAGCTATAAATTGATTCATTTGTTTATATGTATAAAGATATTAGTAGAAACTTACGACTTCAGTCGCAGTAACTTTGTAATATTAATTATAATTATTATTATTTATAGCCTTTTTATCACAACTGCCACCATGTTAAACTTCTAAATAAATATCTCAGAAGTTGAGTGAGACTAAAAATGGGTAATTTTGACGATTGCCGCCGCTAAAGCTTAATGACATGAAATAATTTTTAATCGACATGAAATACTTTTTAAAATACACTATAGCCGCGGATCTCCTATCAATTGAAAATTATTTCATGTCAATAACCTTTAGCGGCACTAATACTCAAAATTACCTAAAAATGTAACAAACACACCTTTACTTTTATTATATTAGTGTATATTAACTGAACATGATTGTTATACAAAAGCACAATAACTAAATTATAATATTAAAATTATTTTTTAAACACAATTATTTGGTATTCACTGATGTGAGTAATTATTTTCTTCTTTGTTGACGGTATAAATATTTATACGTTTACCAAATTATAAGGTTAATAGTTTTAATAGTTTTTCAATAGAAATTTTGGGACAGTATAATATATGGAAATCAAGCAAGCAACACAGTTTTTCCATAAAGTTTTTTTACTGCCTTTACCAATTATGTTTACAACATGCATTAAAATAAATGCTTCATTAATATAAACTGAAAGATATGTTTACTGTATTGCATTAAAATAAATATTTTGTATTGTGAGATCAAAAAAATATAAACTTTCTATCTAGTGTGAGATCTTTTGCACAGTTTGTGTTATATTTTTTAATTTTTATAATAAAATATGACATAATATGTTCTAGAAAAACAATCCACGTATAAATGTAATTACTTGTTAGTTGAATTACCCAGCTCTTGAAGAGTTTCACCAGAAATATGTCCGATAACGAAGTAACTGTTTCTGCAGCATTTAAAAAACGCAATATCAGAAATAGAGGAGGTAGAAAACGTCAATCTTCGAGTTCTGAAGGTAACTAGATTTCAGTAACTATCCGTACAAATTTATTTGACTATTTTCCCCAGACGAAAAAAGATCTTTCATCATTATCATTTTTAGGTTATGTTTGTAATTGGCTTATTTGAAATACCACAATATCGCTATCGAATTTCTACTAACACCCGCTGTGTTTGTAGAAGTTTTTGTAAAAGTATTACTAATATCGTTGTGGTTCAACTACTGAAATTTCTTTGATCTGTTGTGGCAATAGATATATCTTGGTTTTCAGTATATACATTTATATATCAAATAAATTTAATAGAATGCTTATGCTCACAGATTTAACCTTGGAATTAAAATTACAAAACATCATTTACTGATCAGGTTGTTTAAGTATCTAAATGTCATGTCTAGGACCAAGAGAAATTGTATGTAGGTGGATGTTGAACGGTTTTAACTGGTTTAGCTGTTAAACCCACAGTCTCTTGTTGTGCTCTCTGCATGGTAGATTACAAAAGACAAGGTAATAATGCATATTATGCACACATAGGCTTATTGACCTTAGATATTTTTTAATCAATAGAGGACCTGTGGCTTTTGTTATTTTAAAAGTCACATTTGGAGCAATCGACTCGAAAGTGGTTGAATTCCTGCAAATGTGACTTTTAAAATATACTATAGCCATGGGTTCTCTATCGATTAAAAAGTATTTCAGGTCAATAAGCCTATGTGTCCGTAATATGCATTATTACCCAAGACATTATCACTGAAAGAAATAAATATGGAAATGTCTACAATGGAGAAGACTTATATTCATGAATAAGGTGCATTGAGGCTATAAATGATGATGCTAACTGTGAATGACGATTTTTCATAGAACTTTAAATTTTCATGACCAAATTAAAGACTGAAAGATGAGATTGTACAAATTATGAAAAAATACAGTTGCTAGCTGTGGTCATTCTATAATTAGTCATAAACCTAGATATGAAAAGTACATTAAAAGGAAAGTTAACATTACTTTCAAATGTCAAATAGTTTCTCTTAATAAAGAGCTGGTAAATCTGCATATTAGTGGCACAAAGGCTTATTGACTTGAAATAAATTTTTGGCCAGGACCCACAGCTATAATAAATTTTAAACATCCCATTTCGGGCAATCAACACTTGTTTATTAGTATTTATTTAGTCATTTTCTACAGAAACCTAATGCTCCTCCTCTCTTGGCTCCCTGTTGCACCTATTTTTGGCTATTTATTGTTTTATTTTGCCCTTAAAGAAGATAAATAAGTAAAATCGTAAGTACTTAACTCAATATGGCGATTCCCATTCAGACGTATTTTTAAATAAATTATTATATATAAGTTATTAATAACTTTACATATTTTTTTCTCAAAACTGATTGAATTGCCCCAAATGGGGCTTAAAAATATACTATAACTGCCGCCCTCCTCTATCAATTAAAAATTATTTCAAGTCAATAAGCCTTTGCCCAACTAATGTGCAGATTTACCAGAGCCAACAATAACCCTAATAATAAACCTTCAAGTTGTCAACAAAATAATAACATAAAAAATGTATTACTTAAGCTGTTGCTGTGTTGCACGGGTCTGATTTTACCATTCCATCTATTCCTGTGGATGCTGCTAGAGCTGACTGGAAAATACAAGGTTATGCCTATTGACCATGAACGTTAAGCAAAATCTTTTTTTAAAGTATCAGGCCTCTGTTACATCTACAATGAGATATCTGTACTTATCATTAACTTTTAAAATTTATTTTAAATCTAATATCATATAATGTCTTTTTAGATTCATTAAAATTTAATTTTAATTTGGTTTAATCATTTTTATTTATCCACTCTTCATTGATTCTCAATTATTTTAATTTTAGTTATGTATTATACAATACAAATTGAGTACTGAGATCTGGCGTAACTATTATACTACTTAACCTCTCCGCTGTTGACCGCGCTCTAGGAGCGTGACATAATGCGATGTTTAATTTAGCCGTGTAACTGTAACCTTCCTTCTTTTACTTGCACAAAGTATAGGGAAATGAACATGGATGGTATATAGTCACGTGACATCAAAGCACCGATACCGCCAATTTGCGCAACATGGCCGTCACAGTTGAGCCACAGTTGAAGGGTTAAAAAGAGGCCTCAACAGCTTTATTTCTAACTTATGTGATTATGTAATTAAAATAAACCATTTGAATTTGAATTCTAAGACCAGAAGTTAACACTAATAATTAAAAAAGTTATCCTTGGGTTTCAGAGAATAATAGCTCTGATGCAGATGGAAATATAGTATTGCCAACAAAACGGCCACGGAAAGAAAATCCGAACATTCAGAGTACAACTGGACCAAAGAGGACAAAACCTGTTCTTATTAATAGTAGTGACAGTGAGGATGAAATACAGGTTTAATATATTTTTATTTTATCTATAAGGTCTGCGTAATATGATAACACTGGCAAATATAATTCTGACCAATATGAGTGATTATGGTTACATAAATATTAATTATAAACATCATCATCACTATGGATGATGCACAGGGACGCGGGCCTCCCCTAATCAGGAGGGGGATTAAGCCATGGCTATACCAAGCTTTACACACCCATGCAGGTATCCTCATGAAGTTTTCCTTCTCCATTAAGTACATTGGCGTCTATAGTGTAAACCACAGGTCCTCAAACGTTTTTACCTTGTAGACCACTTATCATATAATTTTTTTGTAAATTTAACTTCAAATATGTTTTTGACAGTTGGCGTGGATCCCTTGCAGGTCATCTTCGACCCCTGGGGCTTAACATAGACCACTTTGGGTATCAATGGTGTAGACCACACATAAATTTGAAATAACTCAGTCGTATGGGACCGGGATTGAACTTGCGACCTTTTCGATCATGGGTCGTGTTTAGTACCACTTCACCACCATCAATGGTTAATTTAGTCATGAGATAGATGTTCAGGATTATAAACATTAATAAAACAGGTCTGTAAAAAAAATTATTCCGGTTGCTCTTGGAAAGCTGGAAATCATTTCCGAGGTAATTTCCAGCATTAAATCAGAATTGACCCCTCATGTCAAGATTTTGAAATATTTCAGTTTATGTACACAAAAATTGGTGTTTTGTGACACTTATAATTATGTTCAGGCCCCACAAATTTTTTAGCTTTATTTTAGTAATTTTATTTATTTATTTATTTTAGTAAATCTAGTTCTATTTTTTTGAAATCCATTTTAGACTGGTTATTAGCAGTTTTTCCCTCCAGAGTTACGATCTTTTTACGATTA
>WUAW01006479.1:9761-21811 GCA_017165845.1 Thaumetopoea pityocampa | reverse complement strand
TTTTTTACGAATAGAGTGCCCGTTTTAATCTGTCTTCCGAAGTAATTCCATGATGTTATTGACAATATTCCGAACTTTTACACTTTGCCTGTATAAAAATTTATAAGTGATTTAGCAATTAAATTTCCAAAACTTCCCACAGTTAAAATCATTGTGGCGATCATTGGAATAAGTCTAGTCGAGCAGTCGAGATCTGTGGGCTGATATGATGATGACTTATAAATACTATGCATTCAGTGATACCTGTTGATAGTGTTTTTTCTTCGGAAAATGGAATATATTATTAATCACGCAGACAAAGTCGCGGGCATCAGATAGTAATATAATAAATAGAAGTAAACTGCGAAACCGCGAAGAATGTACACAAGGTATGGCATCACACAAAACTTACTAAACGGATTCTGATGAAGTTTACGCTAAAATATTCTTGACAATCTTAAAGATGGTTATAAATTATCATTACGATTATTATATAATTGATGTAGCAGGCAAGTCACACGGGTATCATGACTTATTGAAAGCAAGTATTACGGGTAAATCAATGCAAGTGTCACGGGTAAATGTTAATACGAGTATCACGCGTATTAACTAATTAAAAATAATTGATATTGCATGACTTCTAGACAGTTTATGGCGATATTGTTTGTATACTTTTCCAATATAGTTAATACCTGCATACTTTTCTTTACACAAAATACTTATAAATTTGAATGCATATTTCAATTAACAAAAATAAGTTAAAAGTACATTACCTGGATATGTGAGCTCTAAACTTAAAACCGTCATTACACTTTTTTCATTATATCTATTATTATTATACTGGTATAGTAAGCGTGTGTAAGTACATATTATGTCTACTTATGTATGAGTGAATATGTATACATTTTAGTACTTTTATTTTATTATAAAATGTCATTATGAAGATGCATATTACAATTTCACCACCATATTTATCTAAAAATGCTATCCACCCAAAGCTTGTCTGGAAGAGATCGCACATTGCGTTAAGACCGTTTAAGGTACACTTTCTATTTCTTGTTTATTAACAACTATTTTCTTATTAACTGTTTATTTTCAACTATTTATTTGTTTGTTTATTTGTTTACTTATTTGTTTCAACTGTTTATTTTCTTGTTTGTAACATTTCTTATATTTGTGCACAGTAGTAAGTATTCCATTCTATTCTAAACCTATATCTGGTAATGGCGTCTGGACGGAAACATGTGTAGGTGTTTCAATTGGTACTATATATATCCGGGGAGATAAAAGGCCAGTAGTATACAATGAACTTTATTGTGTGGACGAAATCTGAAGAAGAGCATAACTTTTTGAAAATACGGAGATATATCTACAGTATCTCACATCATTGCATCGTATAAGAACGTAAAACTTAGTTAAATAAAGGCGATAATTCGAAACTGGAACAGAAACTGTAATGTGATTTCATTTAACAAATTAATTTTAATATATTGTGGAGGAAAAAATAAACTATTATTATTATTTTAGTCCAGCTTTTAATTCTCGCCTTTTTTAAGCTTGAGTTTGGATCGGGAATGACAAGTTCTTCATTTCACAAAGTCATCCATAAATGATGACTAGTGTTGCCCAAAAATCAGTCCTGGTCTTACGCAAGACTGGCAGACAAATAGATATGATACCAGGCATGGAGAAAGGCTATGTGATGGTAAGCTGCTATGAGATGGCAGTTTAATCCATATGAGGCGATTCGGGTATTGACATAATCCTATCATAATCCAATCTGTTCATTAGTTTAATTAAAAAAGCGATTAAGTTGCTTTGAAATTTTTAGAATGTGAAAATATAAGTTAAACTTCCTCTTTGTTTAGATAGTCTTTCAGATTCATGCCTTGAAAGAAGTTGACGTATGGGTTGGTGTTAATCATGAACTTATATATTCGGAATGAAGAATAAAATTATTCAATGTTCAGACCTTCTATCATGTGATTTCCTCAAAAACCTTAAATTTAATTAATTAAAATGTTAATTTTAGTTTCATATTAAAACTTCAAGTGTTCTGGAAGTTTGCATTTGAATTGGATCAATTATGTTTATGTCAACAGACATTTTGACGTGAAATTTCTTTAGGAGTATGGTTGGAAAAAAAATTAGCATATAGGTGATTAAAATATAAAATGCCACGGTTAAATAGGCGTTATGCCAACGAGAACTCTAATTTAATTTATCGTAACGACATTTCGTGTATCGTATACAAAAATAACTAAATAATAATACATTTCTAAAAAATGTATTATACACATTTTTAGAGATGTATTATAATTTAAAACACAACTTATATTTTAGTGATTATACTGCCATCGGTAGCATTCACATTCAATATAGTATAGGAAATAAGAAAAAGTTGTAATATTTTGCCCAATATATACTCATATAACAAAGTGCTTCAAAGAAACGATGAGAGAAAAATTCCTTAAGTGTAAACTAAAAACATACTTCTTACAACTTGATAGTGAAAAATAATTCTAAAATATATTAAAATAAAAATAATTCACCTTTCAAATTTTATCTTCCCCATTCAATATACGAAAATAGCTTGTATTAATTTATATAACTGCGAATGTGCAGCGCCTAAGGTAACCACAACGGTTTATTGATATTGTTATGATTTTGTGATGAATTTTATTTGAATAATAAAAATAAAATAATATAACTATGGTGGATACAAACATTCATAAAATACAACACTGATATATAAACCTGAATAAGTTCCACTTCTTGTCACACCAATACACGCATTCATTTTTATATTTAGTGTTGCATTGATTGAGAATTAGATTGCCTTACAGCCCTAGAATCAGATGCGAAATATTCGCGGCATGTGTCCGCCTCCGCAAAGCTTTTCCGAGCGCGGCGTTTGTCAAAACGGTCACGTCTGTACGTTTCCGGACGGCGGCCATTTTGTGAAGACGACCGCTGCGTCCGGCGCCGCTCGGTCCGGTTCCGACGGTCATCCGGTGCAAAATGTTGCGTAAGCGTATTTTAAGGTACGCTTCCTGTGTCCGGATGCATGTTAAATAATACCCGTGCGTTTGAAAATTTGATGGAAAACGACCGCTGTTGTGGACTGCTTCGAGAACTTGTGTGTTAGTCGACAATTATGATCGACAATTATGCGCACTACATCACTCTGATATAGTATATGCGAAAGTGAGTTTGTTTTAGTGCCGGATTTATGCTTTTTTTAGTATCTATACGCTACTGCCACCTCTATTCTTTTAATCGTATGTATTCTATGGTCACTCAAATATGCACGTTAATTAAAAATGTAACTAAATTATAATTTTAATTAAATAAAAATATTATTTAATTTTCATTCCCTTGTCTGAAACTAGTTTCTGATGAATCCGTTTTGTAAAAATATCCCTAGGCTGCGGCCTATTTAGAAATTCAGGACTGGTTCGTCTGCATTTTTGTAATCTCCTCACGGCTTAACCTTTGAAGAGATTATTTTGAAATAAGGCTGGTAGTAGATATGACATCACCATTATCAATGCATCTACTGTCTCACAGCAGAACACGGGTCTCTTTATAGAGTGACAAGGGCTAGGTTGTAGTCGGTGGGTGTAGATTATAGATGACTTATCATATCAATGTCACCACGTCGTCGTGTTATCATAGCATGTTTCATATACCTATCGATTGACAACGAGGCTAGAGCACAAGGGCTAGAGAAGGATGTCGTGCAGATTTTAGCGGAAGTCAGCTCCACATAGGTGCATTGGTGGTGTAGTGGTTTTAGACACGACTTACGATCGAAGGGTTGTGGGTTCGAATCCCCGGTCCCTTAACAGTGAGTTATTATTTGTAATTCATGTACGGTCTACATTGTAGACACCAATGTACTTAACACAGAAGGAAAACTTCGTGAGGAAACCTAAATGTCCGCATGGGTGTGTGAAGTCTACCAACCCGCACTAGGCCAGCGTGGTAGACTACGGCCTGATCCCCCTCCTGATCAGGGGAGGTCCTTGCCCCTGTAATGGGGCCGATATGCGCTGGGGATGAAGCTCCACATAACCGCTGTGTCATGCCTTTAGCAGAGCGGTTTGCGCTAAGACATATCCCACACGTAAAAAAGACCTAACGCGATTAGATCATGGCTTAGTATCAGCAGAATTCCATTAAGCCCAGCAAATGAACTGAAAACAAAATCTTACAGACAAAGCTTGCGTTAACGCACAATGCACAGGAGTATGGAGGCATATTGATCACGTGGACAATCTCTCTAACCACTAGGATATGAATATCTACTTGAAGTTGTTTCGTTTGTTATATTGTAAATCGAAATTTCAAAATCAGAATTGATGAATTGAATGAAGTTTAATTTAACGTGCCTCTGCATGATTTCATGGATATAATCGTCAGGGCTATTAAAATAATTCGAAATGCAAAATCAGAGAATCTATCGAATAATTTCGAAAAATTGACTAAAGATGTATCGTAAGTAGACTTCGTAGAGATTATTTCGATTTCGTATTCAACGCTGCGTTTCGAATGATTGTGGGTAGTCATGGCAGAAGTGAAGGAATACATCAAAGAACGGACTAAACTGTGAACGGGCCGTCCGACACGTGTTATAGACATTAACATTTTCAGAACAGGCCAAATGGCCTGTCCTAACAATTCTATTCTGGAATAGAGACCGGATGGTAGAAAACTTAATGCAGTCCTTGCCTGATGGATGACCATACGAATGACCTGCAGCATGTAACACGGGCAACCAATCATTTGGCGAATTATGGCTACTTCGAACTTGCGCTACTGTGAATGAAAACCGCCTTTTAATAAATGTGATTATTCATACAAATGATCATACAATGCTTGCTTTATATTTGAAGACTATTCAATTGTAGAAAAACACGAACTGACAATATATATAATTATATTTTAAGTTAGATTTGGTGATCCAATGGATTTTATAACTCGCCTTTCGACTTGAAGGTCTCAGGTTCAAATACAGATCAATAGATTTCTAATCAAAAAACGTATATACTAATATTAATATTTGCATATATTTCTCTATGTTTTGAATAGCGTGTACGAGTCTCGAAGGCTGGTGCCTCAATGACACTACCAGTTATAGGGATTGCGCGGTGACTGATGGTCAGACTGAACTCAGTCATCTGGATTAGCATCACAATCATACGTCATATCCCCACCAGACTCAAATCAGGATAGTGACTAAAAGATTCATTACTAAAATTAGATAGTTAAAGAAGAATCACATTTAAATCTGCCCAACACCTTTACAAGACCGGCACCTGTTCAATACTAATTGAGTTTTCAGACTCCGAGTCACCAACCCATCCCCATAGCGAGCTAACAAATTATATCGTCTTAAAAAAACCAAAGCTGATTTTATCGCGGAAATCCAATTTTCTCCCTTGCACGCTAAAGACGCACGAAAAAAGCGCCAAGTCGTATGACTCTACCGTTTTGAGCCGTTAACCGCCATGTTGGAAATTCGAACACGAATGAGGAGGCGCCGGATTGGTTTAATTTGAATTTCGAACGGCGCTGGGTGTTGGCACTCGGAACGACTCGGTGTCCTAATTAATTCCGTTGAGTTTCACAGCTAAAGAGATAATCCAGTTAAAGTTTACTTAAATAGACGCTTGTTTTCGTAAACATTAATCTCTTCGCATTATACACTACTAGCGTATTTGTTTTGAAACTTGTGTCTAATAAGGCAGCCTGGTGAGGTAGGTATTCGAAAGAATAGAATGCCACATATTCCGTACTGCAAAGTCCTAGAATGCGGCAGCAGAAATAAATTTATAGAAACGGTCAAATACAGAACAATCACTTCAAAATCTCAAATACCGTAGAGTAACGATTTTACATACAAACAGACATACATTCACGCCGATATCCCATAAGACCATAGTATATACATCCTATAGTCCTTTTCCTAAATTCAATATCCCTTGCTCAATACACTTTTCCTACCTCATCCCCTTTCCTTTCCTCTCCACGTGGAACGCAACGAGGAATTTTAGCACTTTTGAACCTTATAAAATAGCGGCGTTGCGGTTCGCCACCCGACACGTCTCGTTGCCCGCGGGGGCGAAATGTGGGCTACGGATAATAACGATCAATGTTAATAAAAGTGCAATGACTGTCATTAATGTTATCATCAGCCTACTGATGTCCAGCGCTCGGCATCCCTCATAAATAGGGAACTTGTAATAATTTACAGGCTAGATAGGGTTTAAAACAGAGATTCTCAAACTTTCCAGTCTTATAGAACACTTGTCATGTTTTTCAGTTTTAGATAGACCCCCTACCTAGCTAATACTGCTAATTCATTAGCTTCAAATGTGTTTTTGATAGCTGGCATGGACCCTGTAGGTTATCGTCGACCCCTGGGGGCCGATATAGACACTTTGAGTATCAATGGTTTAAAAGAAACGTTCGTGGAACCGTGGACATTAGTTGAATCGTAGGATAATTTTGCTGCCCATTGCTGCATTACTGCTGCGCTTAGTTGCATTCTTGTGGCACCCACAGAGAGATACTACGATCAAACCATTTTGGAATTACATGAAAGGGACCTCTATCGAGCCAGTCTCAGAATGTTGATTCACATTCTTTGTCAGTTCCTTATGCAGGCCACACACAGATTTTATAATCTGTGATATATCGACGTGTTTGTTATGTCTTAAAACGTAGTATAAATGTTATTATTTAGCCTTGAAAGGGTAAAATTAGTATAGGTACATATGACGCGAAGCAGGTTTGTCAGAATCACAGTATGTGGCAAACAATGGTCTCTGTCTATCCCCATGGGTCTTCAGCGTGAGTGTATGCATGTACGAAGTGGTGTAAACATGGACATCAGAATTATTTTATGTATAAAAAAACAATTGAAATATTTTATTTATTTGTACAAATATAAAATTGTTAAATGTCAAATTTTGTAAATCAAAGATACTTAAAAAATAACTGCTCAGATCGACTAATTAAAGGCTAAAAATTTCTGAAACCAAATCCGTCGATGTTTGTTTGTTTGTTCGAGTTTCACACAAAAACCAGCGGGTAAATTTTGGTCAAACTATTACAGTCTTAAAGGTACTATTCCGACTTAATGCTGTAACATGTTTCATCAAAATCGCTCCTGTCGAATATAAAAGACACAGCTTGATCCCTGTTTTACTAGCCGCCGTTAAGGTACGGAAGCTGAAGTGAAAATGGTTCTAAGGCTTTTTATTTAAATCTACGATTATTTCGGGATTTCCCATGTAGCGGAAAATATAATATGTAGCGGGCTAGTACTTTACACGAAATGTTGATGGAGGACGTGATGCTTAAGGCATTCTCTACCAGTCAAATATTATATAAATTATTATAAGCTGAATGAAAGTGTATACCTGATAGTGATCTTATATATATGTGTGTATAGATTTTAAAATGTGTGATTAATGCTGCCAATTAGCTGTGATATGCAAATACATTTTCAGTTAGAGAAATCATACTAAAAGGTAGATATGATTCCATGGAGGGTCTTAGGCCATCATATCACCATTATAATGTTACTGCATGTTAAACGGGTTGCGGTATGTAAACAAAAATAACGAAATGAATGTTAATTGCGAATTCATTCTGTAACGGTTTCATTTGAAAGTGTTCTGTTCTATATTTGAAATTCAAATGTTGGTTCGTTCGTGGAGAGTGGGGAGCTCCGATTGGACGTGTCCAATTAGTATCAAGGGTTAGGTACTTACTTCTTCTCCCGCTTGCCGGCTCCCGTGTCCCGGAAGCCTTTCGCGAACGGATTGTTGTCTATCTTGAGTTGAGTGATCTGCAGACAATGGTTACAAGTTAGTTTCCAATTTATTACAGAAAATTCGTATAATGCAACAATAATAATATTCTGGGTTTTTACACACATTGATCTAGTCCCAAACTAGGGTTCTCTTTATCTAGGGTACTAGACAACGTATGTATATCAAGCGTGAGATTATGGCAAATCCCTCCTTTTTAAGCAGGACTTACACGGGCTAATAATAATTACGATGACGTGTGAAGGCGCGTTTATCTCCCGGTTCAATCACTGGTCAGATGCTGTAACATTTTGCACAACTGCACATGTACCTTCAAGGACGGACGTAAGCTATCAATCAACCTCACCATCATCCGGTCATTGCATAATAATAACAGCCCCAGCCACTGGTAGCATGGGTCGTAGATCTCGTTTACGACGGAGTACCATGTTTATATATAATAAGAGGTTTTTTTTAATTTTTATATACATATATCATACTAATTTTTGCCCGCATCTCCGCCCGCGTGAGCGTTGGTTTTTAGCTACTTGAGAAAGCCCGAAACAATCATAGATTTATAAAAAAAAACCTTAGAACCTCCTTTACTTGAGCTTTCGTGCCTTAACAGCAGCTACTAAAATAGGGATCAAGCTGTATCTTCAGTTCTACCGGACCGATTTTGATGAAATATACCGCAGTATTTAAATCGTTATAGTAACTTTAAGACCGTAATAGTTTGATCAAAATCTACTGGCTGATTTTTGGGTGAAGCTGGAATAAATAAACATCGACGGATTTGGTTTCAGAGATCCTTAATTAGTCGATTTGAGTAGTAATAATAATAGTAGTAGTAGTAATTTTAAATATCTTTGATTTAAAAAAAGCTGACATTTAACAATTTTATAATAGTATAGATAAAAATTGTTCTAATAAAGATGTATGGAGTAATAATAATTATTTATTAGCACAAGTACTTATAGTTAATAATTTCACTATGTCCTTGACTCCTGAGTTAGGTGTAGAGCTGAGTTTCAGAAGTTATAAATAACACACAAACCTTTTCGTTTTGATACGCCGTCACCGCAATGAACTCCGTCTCCTTGAAAACGTACGTCCTGAAGGTGGAGTACGGCAGCTTCAGGATGTCGTTGGCCCGCACCAGGTGAAACCGCGGCTGGTACTTGTGCATCGAGTTCAGGATCGTCTGTGTGACACACTTCAAACAGCTTAGGAACTTGGCCAGATTCTCAACTACTCCACACAAGATAAGTAAGACAATTGCTTATTGTAATAGTAGGGACTAGACGTTTACAGTCTTCTTTCGGAGTATATTTTGTCAAGGTTTTGTTGCATTTCTACCATGCACTTTAAGTGCTACTTAAGTGCTGGAGGGGCGACTCCGAACCGGAAAGCGTAATGGGTTAGACCCCCGACTAGGTGGACCGGTGACTCTTAGCCAGCTCTAAGCCGCTCGGTGCGGCGATCATTGGAGGAGGCCTATGTCCACTGGACGTCTGTGGGCTGATATGATGATTTTTTTTATTTTTTTTAGACACCTTCCGCATTAGGATTAATTCCTGTGTCGCGGGGACTTTACAAACATTCAAATAACAGTAACACAGAACACCCAGTTTCCGAACAACAATTTGTGGATTACACAAAGTTGTTGTCCCGTGTGGGGATCGAACCCACAACACGCGACAGCGCAGTGGACGCTTAAACCACTGCGCCATCCGTGCAGTCAATGTTCCTGCCATGACTTTCATCATCATTAGTTCTTGAAAGTTTATTGCTTTACATGGGCCTTCTCTATAACAAAGAGGGATATTGCCATAATCTCCACGTTTGGCAGTTGTCCTACATGACAAGTACATTTTGATTGAATAACAGGATTAAGTCTTCCAATCCGAACTAGGCCAGCGTTGTAGACTACGACCGAATATCCCTCCTGATTAAGGGAGGTCTGAGTCCGTGTACTGGGGACGAATGTGGACTGGAGATGAACGGGATAACGCTGCTGCCCGTTACTCTGGTACCTCCCTCAGCTGGTTCTCACGTCCATGGGAAGAGATAGGTGTGACGCTATGACTAAGCCAGCGCCACACATTTTTTTTTAATAAAAACTACTAATTTTATTATATTAATATTCTAAAACTGAACAAAAATCCTGTCGGTAGGTTTGGGTACCTTCAATTTTAACAAAAGACTGTGTTTAAAAAATCAATGTGCAGTAGCTCAGGGCGAGCCGCGTTCAATAAGTCACCCCAATATCATTAGTGGTCATTATTGCATGCCCCCATGAATGATGCATGAACAACCCGCGGTGCGACTCGAAGCATGTCTTTCAAGGGAAATCAGACCTAAATAAAGTAGATACGTAATTGATTGATCGATGTATGATATATGAAACTATTGCATTGTGTCTTTGTAATAGAATTATTAGCCGATTGGAGTTACTAATAGTGTGTGTATGTATGTGCGTGCGTGTGTTTTGTGTGTACGTGTAGAAAGTGGAGAACTAAAAGTTAACAGTTACAATAAATGAATTCTACTATTATCATTAAACTGTAAAACAACTACTAAACGTTAGCCCCCTCTATAAAACGGTCAAGTCTGGTCTTTTGGCCTGTCCGGCAAATAGATTTAAGTATACAGGTAGGCGACTTCGGCCCCCCGAGCTACTACTGCCTCTTCTTACTCCTTCCGAGATAGTAGTATACTATATCCTATAGTCCTTTTCCCGAATTCTATATTCGTTTATTTAATTATACATCTTCCCTATCTCACCACTTTTCCTTTCCTATGCACTAAGCCAGTGGTTGCCGCGCCGATGGTTGTATGGCTAGGCCCAAGGTGATGGCTAGCCTTACCCAAGCATGCTGAGCTCTGTTTGGGTGGATCAGTTTTAACCTTGCTTTTCGTGGGAACTCAATGAAGAACTTTAACACTTTTGAACTTATATAAAATAAATATAAAATGGCGGCGCCGTGGTTCGGCACTCGACACGACTCGTTTCCCGCGGGAGCGCAAAATGGGCCACGGATTGCCACTTTGGTGCATTAAACGATCGTAGAAAGTGGAAAGAAATGGTCTCTGCCTACCCCTAGTTTTCGGTAGTACCTATAGTGGTCAGTGCTGCCGATCACGCGGGAGACCGGGGTTCGATTCTCAGCCGGAGAGCCAGGGAAAAGGCGTGACTGTATGTATGTATGAAGTATGTATGTAAAATGGAAGGGTTTGCTTTAATTTTTATGCTTGGCAGACATCTTCAACATTGCGATAAGTGTTGGCTGAAATCGTCGAAATCTATAACTCGACTAATTATTTAAATTATCGATTGCCGTGTTATAGGGTCTCCACATGCGTTGTGAAATTAAAAAATCATAAAAACATAAGTCAACAACTTGTTTCAAAAAGGTCCAACTCGTAGCACCCTTAATCGACAAAATTGAATGAAAAGATATATGGATGAGGATGAGGCGAGAGAGTGTGTGGCGAACTGTGGTCTCTGCCTACCCTTATGGGATACCGGCGTAGGTGTATGTATATACGTACATACGTATACATACCGTGTCGTGTTTTTACATACATATGTAAAAACACGATTCCCATACCATATTTTTAGTCATTCATATAAAGTATTTCATCTACATTTATATCGGTTTAAGCATTTAGACGTTATGAAGGAACAAAGAAATTAACAGTCATTCTCACATACCTATAAAATATTACACTCTTATTTTTCAGTCGTGATAAAAATGAATCTCGTTACATATTTATCATGTTCAACAAGTTGTCGAACCAATACCGTTAATTTAGGGTACCGTTTAACCAAAAAAATAGCATTATGTCACCCATCTAATTGCGTGACCCCCAAACCTGGTCCATGTAATATTGCACGGAGTGTGGCGAACCCAATGACATGTAATTGTGGAGCGTGGTACACCGCAACGATAAGTTATACCCGTTTATTACTTAAGTTGTTCTGAAGTGTAGGGTTGTGTTAACACGAGTTTTGTTTTAAAATATAGTTAACTATCATTTGCCCGCGGCTGCGCCCGCGTGAATATCGGTTTTCTGCTACATAGGAAATTCCGACACAATCATAGATTTATATAAAAAAACCTTAGAACCACCTTTACTTGACCTTTCGTACTTTAGCGGCGGCTACTAAAATAGGGATCAAGCTGTATCTTCAATTCTACTGGACTGATTTTGATGAAACATGCCCTATTATTTAAGTCGGAA
>WUAW01006471.1:24301-49988 GCA_017165845.1 Thaumetopoea pityocampa | reverse complement strand
TCCCTGTAGTGGGGACGATATGGACGGGGGATGAAACCTCTCTTTAATATTTTTCACGTAATATTGTACCCATGATCCCCTAGTTTAAATAAAATTTATCAGCGCTAAGCAATCTTAGCAAAATCATCAGAAATGATGTTTTTTTTAGAAAAAAAAAACATCATTTCTGTTTCGGAAATTTCGCTTATGATAATTACAATGGGATACCATTATGACTTCGTCTAGGCAGGGTTCGTTCCCCACTTAAGCATGCTAACATTTTCATACTCTCTCTCTCTCTCTCTGTCTCTGTTTCTGTTGTTTTCTGAAGCCATGTTAATGTGAGGGTCTTGGTTAGTATCCAACTGATACTGAACTGGTATAGTCGTCAGTCACTGTGAGACTGCGAGCTATGAAGATGAACTCAGACGGCAGTCAGTCACCGGACCCCGTTTGTTTCACTGCAATTCCAACAAGCACTGACTTAACATATTCACTGCCAGCCACCTGAGGATGTGTTGATAGTTATTGCCTGGATATAGAAATGGGTTTTCCCAGAAGACCGTTTACTTGTATAACAAGTTTTCCCGCGAATACGCGTGATTGGCTACTGAGATGATTCTCCATACCACTTATTGGGTTCTTAACGTTAGCGCTACATCACGCGTTAGTACGCTATCAGCATTGAAAATGTTAAAGCCATTCATTTAAATTTACAGTTAGAACAGTGCTGGATGAAGAAGGTTATTTAGGCCAAGCTCCAAAGGGATAGAGTGGGTCACATCTCGACTAGTAAGTACATTTTCGTTCACACAATTCGAGTACGCTTCTGGAGACTTAACTATCGAATTGTTTCCCATCTGAAACTTTGAATATATATATATATATATCTGACTCAAACTTTTTTATATCACAATGCACAGTTACCTCTAGCCTAAAAGTCTGTTGTTAATTTTTTTTTTAATACAATTAGAAATTTAAACTCACACTTTTGAATGTCGGCAAACACGACCCCTAGAACTTTTCCCATCAAGTATTATATGATATTAAGGACAACTTCTGAAAAGTAAAAAGTCAAGATCGCCATTTCTTTACAGAACCAATTATGTGCGCGCAAACGAACTGCGGAATGTCTTCTTAATCTTCCGACGACAGTTATTCTTATTTAATAACTTGCGTAACAAAAAAAAGGCGGATGTTTCTTATTTCGCCCGGTGACAGTAACATTCTCCATACAGTCGTAATATCAATATAATCTTTAACTTGGTCAAACATATTTTCATATTTTCGAACAAAGATCTATGGATGTTAACAAGATTTTTATAAGAGGTATCTAGGTTCTTATAAAATTATTATGTATATCCTTGTAGGGTAATTTTATTACAAGATAATTAGTTTTTAATTTGAAAGAATGAAATAAAAACATTATTTCCAACCTATAATTCTATAATCCTATAATCCAACTAATAATTGTGCAGTTCCGACACACATATATACTACAGTTATATTTTTTGTAATTTTTTTTTAAATATTTTGGTTTTAAATTTATTTCATTGTCGAATTAATAAATACATGCTCTAGTGATACTAAACACAACTCTCGGTCAAAAAAATCGTGGATTAGATCCTAGTCCCGTACCATTGGGTTATTTCAAACTCATATAAAATCAACATTGTAGACAACATTGTAATCAATGGAGAAAAAAAAACTTTGTAAAAAAATCCTGCATGCCCGCATGAGTGTATGAAGTTTTTTTTAACGCAGAGTGAATCCTACACAGGATTTCCGTAAGTCGCGAGGGCGGCTTGCGGGGCGTGTCAGACTCCTACTGACTGAACACTCTGCGGCGGCCTTCATCGACATGTTGAGGGGCTCCGGGACCCACTGTGGATGACCTACCGATGCCTCTCGGTGTCTCGCTCTTTCGAGCGCTTCTCAGGGAGGAACCTACTCCCCCGCAGCACCTCAGCACCTGACTGATGGTGTTCACGGCGATATGAGCCGCTCATGCCACCGTCATACCCAGGGTCTTATCAGATGTACGTATGAAGTCTACCTATATGCACTGAACTAGCGTGATAGTAGAATACGGCCTAATCCACGTCCTGATTAGGGGAGATCCATGTCACTACAATGGAAACGAATATGGAATAGGGATGATGGTGATAGTTAAAGTTATTTAAAATTTATTTTGACCTTACCAGTGATCTAGAAGGCACTAATCTTAAGAGCCTTTAAGGAACCGCAATTAATTTACCTTCAATTAGTTTTGCGTATAACGTCTACGACCCTGGGTTTCCGCACTAATCACCGAGATTAATATTCAATCCAATTCTGAAGTCCACAGATTACATTTAAATACTAGCACTGCGGAGGTAGATTTACTGATAATCTTACAGATTAAATAAGAATAATTATTTGTAGAATATATCTTAAAACCAGCCAATGACACTTCTAATCGCTATGTCAAACGTGACTTATCGAATAGAAGTGTCATTCCAATACATTTTTTTCGTTTCTATTAGAGATAACGATTGTCGAATGTCAACTTGGCTAAGGGGGCAGGGTATTTATACAATGCGTATCATTGGTGATCATCGGCACTACCACCAGTGTACTACGGATCCAAAGCATGGTCACTGACTATGGGCCTTAAAAAGCTTAGGTCACCCAGTGAGCAATGAAAAGAATTATACTCAGGATTATCCTGCGAGATAAAATCTGTAATAAGGAAATTCATAGGATAACTAGACACTAAGTAGCTCAAAGTGATGCAAAATCGAAATGCCAGGTGGCAAGATACATAGCTCGCAAAACAGATAGGGTCCTAAAATTTTGGAGTGGAGACCTTGAACCGAAAATCGTACGGTGGGTCAACTGTAATAGGTAGACCGATGTACTAATTAAATTCGCGGGAAATCGGTGAAAGTGAGGAAGCTTAAAGCCGTCCGGTGTGGTGATCATTAGAGGAGGCCTATGTAAGCAATGGACATTTGTGGGCTGATATAATGATGATGTTGATGCCAATATAAAAATAGTTTACATAAAAAAAATTATAGTAGTGCCGATTCTGTTGTACAGAACTTAACTAAATTGATCCCTCTCTATCTTTTTATAATGTCAAACGCCAAAACGAGATAACAAATATTTATAGCGAACACTGACCTACGTTTCTGTCAAATGGTTCAAAAAATGTTGCATTTTTGCGTATCTTTAGTCGGTATGTTCCGAAATCGTGTCTAAATCTTTTAATTTTGACGTTTTTAAACGAAACTGACAGGCGTTTGACATTAGATAAAGATAGGGAGGGACCAAATTTAGTTCTGTTACAACAGAATCGGCACCAATATCATGAGATAAAAATAAAGTTTCGTGTGGGTCGACCCACTACTAGTGGGATTTAGTAGTTCGCATTGGAAACCGGTCACGGGCAATAGGTGGATGCAGACGGCCTATAGCCGCCCGTTATAGTAATAATTTAAGAGGCATCCTTACAGCTGAGACTAATATAGTTGTGTAATACAAAATTTCTTAGCAAATAACCTACTTTTACGGCTCTATATAACTTGCTAGTATTAAACGAATGACTGTAGAGTATATAATTACTTTTGGCATGATTCTAGTGTTCTAATTTCGATCGTGGTTAGTAATAACCCACACACAAACATACATACACATATAAACACTGAAAACAATACACTTCTTTTTAAGCAGTCATGTAGATATAAAGCCGTCGGTTGCTCATAAAATGAAGCTATTATTTGTTATTGTGATTCCGATTGGATGTATAAAACACCTTTCAATCTTGTCTTCCAACATCGCAGGTCCTTAGGGAACGTTGGTAATTTTCCGCATGTGTTGAGCAATAATCTGGAGTGAGGTCCCAGAGCTAATAACGACCGATGTGAGCATAGACCTAACTGCGCAACTAAATAATCTGTGGAAGTGACCACAGAGTACACAAGAGAATACATTTTATTTTACACTAAAATATTCATAAAAAATTCATTCCCAGTCCATATTTGTCCCCACTACAGGGGCACGGACCTCCACTAATCAGAAAAGGGATTAAACCATAGTCTACAACGCTGGACTAGTGCGGATTAGTAGACTCCAGACCACTAATGTAATTATACTTAATAAAAAAGATCATAACATAATATTTAAGTATAAATGAAAAGAATGGTGTATTAGTGGTGTAGTGGTTTTAGACACGGCTTATGATCTAAGGGTCGTGGGTTCGATCCCGGTCCCGTACGACTGAGTTATTATTTGTAATTCATCTACGGTCTACATTGTAAACACCAATTTACTTAACGGAAAAGGAAAACTTCGTGAGGAAACCTGCATGCCCACATGGGTGTGTGAAGACTACCAACCCGCACTAGGCCAGCGCGGTAGACTATGGCCTAATCCCCCTTCTGATCAGGGGAGGTCCATGCCCCTATAGTGGGGACGATATGGACTGGGGATGAAATGAAAAGAAAAATATATATTGGATCGTCCGATTGCAAATTGCGATCTTTTCCAGACCACCTTTGGATGGGCATGTCTCTGCGATTGAGTCATGGCGGAAGTCAGTAATGTGCAAATAACTATCATAAAGAATAAAATCAGTTTTAATTTTAATATATAATATAATCGGCGAGAAATCTAACCCAAATTAACCCAATACATAATAATATTTTCATAGTAAGGTTCCAGTAAAGCATAAACACATGATAATTATTTATCTCTAAATATATTTAAAATATCTTTTCAGGATCAGTTTGTTCGTTTACTTCTAAAATACACAATGGATGTTGATAAAGTTTTCATTTTGATAATTTCCTCCAAAGATTTTAATGTATATAATACAATCATATTAATCTATATTTGTATTTATTTTTTAACGATAACTCTCGTTAACATTTTTAAGATTCAAAATTTAATCAAAACTTGCAGAGCTATTTTGACTAACATGGTTTAATTTTTATAAAATAAAATATATTAGTTACCTAGGTATTTAGATCAAAATTGTCATTTACACTATATACTTTGAATTATTATCTTAGAAGATACAAGAAGTTAAAAAATCTATCGTGATAATATATAAATAGGTAGTTTTTGCCCCCAGTTCTACCCGCATGAACTGTCTTTTTATTAAGAAATGAAATCCAAATAGATATCGTTCAAGTAACAGCCCCCCTAGCCAAGTTGACATTCGACAATCGTTATCGCTAGTAGAAACGAAAAAAATGTATTGGAATGACACTTCTAATCGCCAAGTCTGACTTAACGAATAGAAGTGTCATTCCAATACATTTTATTCGTTTCTATTAGCGATAACAACTGTCGAATGTCAACTTGGCTAGGGGGGCAGGCTTTTAATTTAAAAAGTTGCCTATAATGGTGCTGATCACAGAACATTTTGTTCTGTGGTGCTGATTCTGTTGTAACAGAACTTAACTGTTTTGTTCGATTTTCCTAATACTTACTGCCCAGATTAAGAGTGATTAGACTATAATACACTACACTGGCCTAATGCGGGTCAGCAGTCACCGTCGAGAAAATCTTTCAAGCACACAGGTTGTCTAACAATGTTTTCCCACGCCATTAGAAGCGAATTAATATGCACAAGATTTCTAGATGTCCGAAGTTAATGCCTTAATTTCGAACTCGAAATTGAGACAGTAGTGCATGGTCATACCACTAGACCAGAGGTTCCCAGACTTTGATTTCTCATAGACCATTTTCAAAATTTAGCTGGTTCCGGTGGACCCCCTGCAGCTACATTTGTACCATATTCCCAAAACTCAACAAAAAATGTTAAGATTAGATCTAACTATGGAAATTTGCGTACGCCAACGTAGACCCCCGTCGAGTCTCCCGTGGACCCCTGGGGGTCCCCCTGGACCACTTTGGGAACTAAAGCACTAGACTATCACTGCTTACATAGGGTACTTTTATCCCGTTAAGTGTAATTTTTGAACCACAGTTAGTGGCTACTCATTTACTATTATAAAATTATTTGTCAAATTTTCATAAATCAAAGATATTTAAAAATAAACTACTCAGATCAACTAATTAAGGGCTTCTGAAACGAAATTCGTCGATGTTTATTTGTTTGTTTATTTGTTCGAGCTTCACGCAAAAACCTGCTGGTAGATTTTGGTTAAACAATCTTTACTCTTAAGATACTATTCGGGCTTAAATAATAGGGCATGTTTCATCAAAATCGGTCCAGTAGTATTGAAGATACAGCTCGATCCCTGTTTTAGTAGCCCCCGCTAAAGTGTGAGAGGTCAAGTATAAATAGTTCAAGGTTTTTTATTTAAATCTACGATTGTGTTCGGATTTCTCATATAGCGGAAAACCAACATTCACGCGGGCGGAGCCGCGGGCAAAAGCTAGTGTATTATATTTTACTTTTATTATATTAATCTATTTTTTATCCTAAATTTATATATTTGTATTAAGTGTAAATACATATATAAACCAAAAGAAAAATTACAACAAAATATAAATGTTGACTTCACTTAACCACTTAGTGTTGCCAGAACGTCAAAACAAAAAAAATGTAAATTCCAAATTTAAAATTCAAACGTATTTTGTTGGGCTGCGGTGTTCAGCACATGACGTGTCCATTAGCTTTCATATGTAAATATGTTAATTATTTTTAAAATATTTACATATTAACATTTTTTTTTTCTAAAGTTACGAAACGGCGCGAAGTTATGATTTAATGTAGTTGTCATAATAACCTTTTAATGTTGACGTGTATAAACGAAACTGACAGTACCAAAATTAGCTATCTGTCTGTAAAAGTAGCTATCTGATTTTGGTGTTCAACATTAGAAAAAGATAGAGATTGACTAAATTTAGTTAAGTTCTATTACAACAGAATCAGCACATCATCATCATCATCCCCAGTCCATATCGTCCCCACTACAGGGGCACAGACCTCCCCTGATCACGAGGGGGCCTAGGCCGTAGTCTACCGCGGTGGCCTAGTGCGGGTTGATAGACTTCACATACCCATATGAGAATGCAGGTTACCTCACGAAGTTTTCCTTCTCCGTTAAGTACATTGGCGTCTACAATGTAGACCGTACATGAATTACGAATAAATACTCAGCGGCACGGGACCGGGATCGAACCCACGACTCTTCGATCGTACGCCATGTCTAAAACCACTACACCACCGATGCACTGAATCAGCACCATCAAGTATAAATTCAGAGTTTCCCGGAAAGAAACTTTGTAATAAGTTCACAATAACAGGTGTCAACTAGCGGAAACGTATTTTTAGTATTCCGCGTCCCGTCCCCGAGATGTTTTAGTATTCCGTCCCGTGCCACTGTGTCCAATATTATATTAGAAAGTCGACATGTCACGTCGAATAACTTGTTTCTCCTCTCACTGGCCTTGTGACAGCCGTATTAAGGTTTTCCATGAAATATGTCGGATTTTGTTATTTTTTTTTTCATGATGAATATTATACAACCTGTTATTTTTTTTAACGCCTTGTAGTTCGAAGTGTATTCTGGCATAATAATAGCCTCATAATTATCAACAATTGTTACTTTAATCACTTTTGAACCTCATAAAATGGCGGTGTCCTGGTTCGCCACCCGACACGTCTCGTTGCCCACGGGTGCAAACTGTGAGCTGCGGATATTCACTTTGCTATATTAAACGATCGTAGCAGGTGGAGAGAAGTGGTCTCTGCTTACCCCAATGGGAAAGAGGTGTTACTGTGTGTATGTAGTATATACTATAGTCTCTGCCTACACTTATGTGATATTGGCGCGAGTGTATGTATGTATGTATGTTATTTGGCGGCGGTATAAAAGTAAAGAAACTCCATCTCTTCCAGTGGATGCTGTGAGAACCAGCTCAGGGATGTACCTGGATAATGGGCACCAGAGTTATCCTGTTATTCAATCGAAATCTACTGCGTTCGCCAAAACATCTGCCAAACGTAGAGAATATGGCAAATCCCTTCTTTTTAAGGAGGAGCATCATGCCCAATAATATTATTTAAAACACAGAACAAAATAAAATTCAACAACACAAAAAGAAAGATTTGTTAAGAATGAAAAAATGGTGTAAAAAAATAATTACTTATTAGATAGAGAAGAAGGCTTAAAACAAAATTTAGACCGTAAAGTTATAGGAAAAAAATATTCAAGTGATATTCAGGCTCTGCACCGCCTTGGCATGCTGAATATCACATTATCTATGGTGACCTGTGGATTCATGTTCCATGTCCGAGAAAGATGACGAAAAAGGCCTTGCTCCGTGTTCAAATTTTGGAAAAGTTGTTTAAATACCACTCTTCCGACTAATTCCCAGGCGTGCTCAATAGGATTCATGTCGCAAGACTATGGAGGCCAGTCTAAGACTGCGATGTTTTGTTCGCGGAAAACGTTCATCGCCGGACCTGCAGTGTGTGTCTTGCATGAAGATGAGGTCCTCTCTCATTTGAATTCTGTGCGGGACAACTATAGGATCTAGCACCTCGCTGCGGTACCTTTCGCTAGTCATATTGCCCTGTATCAAAACAAGGTCAGTTCCCCGCCTAAGCGAATTCCGGCCCAAACCATGATTGTTCCGCCGTGATAGGGTTGAACTTCCTGAGGACAACGCAGCCGTTCATAACATCCAGACGCACACATTACACGTACTCTTCTTGTATCAGGGTGGAAACCAAACCTGGATTCATCAGAAAATAGGACACGAGCCCATTGATTATCCGGCCATCGTAGGTGAATGCGTGTCCACTGTAACCGCCGAGCACGATTGCCACGCCGAAGAGCTACGGCCCGCAATGAACTACGAGGATGTAAACCAACTTCGTGCAGTCTCCTCCTGGCAGTTTGCGTGCAGACAGTCATCTAGTGTTGCGATCGCAGCCTCTCCACGAGTTGCCACGCAGACGTCTTTGGCTCCCATCTGGCAATTATCCCAATAAAACGGTCTTGTCTTTCTGTAGTTATTCGATATGTACCAGGATGTCGTTCAGCCGTGTTCCCAGTGAGCCAATAACGTTGCCACAATCTTCGGATAACAGACTGGTTGGACTGGACGGCAACTGCAACTTCACGTTTTGTACGCCCGGCTTCAAGCATGTCCACAGCATTTAACATTACATCTTGGGTTAGATGATGGCATGGTTTTAAAGGCATTACCTGTCAAACCAATCTTTAACTTTAATTTAAAAAAAACTTAAAATCCATTCAGTAAAGATGAAACTTTAAACAGAAATAACCTTTAGGTGGGAATTCATTCAAAATTTTGGTAAAATTAAGGCCTATCATTTTTAAAGTTTTAAAATTAGAATACTAATTTATCATGCTTTTATTTTGTTCTTAAATGTTTTAGTGGCCGATTCTTTTTTTAAAGGGATTATACGAAAAAGTTTGTCACAGTTTCTGAGTCTTAGACTTTGTTGAGTAGTGTAATAGCCGCTTGATCATCATCCCTAGTCCAACAGTCGTGAGTCCTTTTATTCAACAGTGGTTTCCATATCTTACTTCACCACATTCAGCCATCATAAGGTAGCCATAAGACCATGTTTTAAGAATAACCACGGCAAATCATGGAATCGCAATGCAATGGAATGCCAATTCTTGCACAGATTTCACATCTTGCATGCGAAGCGACTAAAGTCATTTTGTGCAGATTTCACAGCTTGTGCGGAAAGCGATTAAAGTCGTTTTGCGCGGATTTCACATCTATTAAAAAGTCGCCCGCTATACGGTAAGACTGACGGCAAATTACCCGCGCAAGATGCGTTAATATTAATATTCACACATGAATGCTGCTGTTATTATGTTTAATGATAAAGAACTTTTGCCCGTGTGTGAGTGTCGGTTTTCCGCTACATGGGAAATCCGGACACAATGACAGATTTATATAAAAAGCCTTAGAACCACTTTTACTTAACTTCTTGTACCTTAACGGCGGCCACTAAAACAGAAAGCAAGCTGTATCTTTAATTCTACTGAACCGATTTTGGTGAAACGTATCACAGCTTTTAAATCGGAATCGTACCTTTAAGACTGTAATGATTGAATCAAAATCTACCCGCTGGTTTTTGCCTAAAGCCCGAACAAACAAACAAACAAACATCGACGAATTTGGTTTCAGAAGCCCTTAATTAGTCGTTCTGAATAGTTTATTTTATAAATATCTTTGATTTTTGAAAATTTGACATTTAACAATTTAATAATAGTAATAGATAAACACGCGACGTCAAATAAAGCAACATTGCTACTAGCGTTGTCGCTAGTTCATGCAAAGGATATAAATAAAATTCTGATGCTTTATTGCCACCAAAAGAAAAATACACATTTCAAAAACAAAACCAATATTCCCCATTATTTTGCAGTCAAAACGAGAGGGGTATTAGAAAAGGAAAAATGGACAAATTGAACAATGATTAATTAATAATCCATTCGTTCGTGAATGAAATTCATTCGTTTGATAAATAAAAATTCGTTGCTAATCTCTCTTTGGTTATCTATGAAATTGTATTTGATTTTTCGTTAAAAGAGAGAATGATGAGACATTGGCAGGCTACATACAAAAGGTTTGTTTAATATTTATCTTTAGTAGATAATACAGATTGGTATGTCAAAAATGTAGTGACTAACAAATCTGCGATAGCATTCATCCAGTCATTAGAAATGCTTCAAGATTCACTGTAGATACGTTAACGATGTCCCTTAGTGCACAGTTTTAAGTATTTCTGAGAGTTAGACTTGCTCTCTCAACACCTCCGCATCTTGAAGTACTTGCAGCCGCATACTTCTCAATATACCTACTACAACTACTCAATATACTTACTATCTACCGAAGAACTGAGGTAGGCAGAAACCACTTCTTTCCACTTACTACAATTAATGGCCATCCGTAGACCATTTTTCGCCCCTGCGGGAAACGAGACGTGTCGGATGGGAAACGAGACGTGTCGGATGGCAAACCGGGTCGCCGATATACAAGTCACAAGTAATATAAAAAATAAAATTATTCATTAAATATCCCATCACTGATTATAACCAAATGTTCGCTCGGAGAGAACGGACACCGGTTTGCAACGATTTTCCATGTGACAAAGGATATCTGGAAAACGTCACGCGCAGAATACGACCTTCACTAAAAATTAGGGATAATATAAAACATTTGTTTACTTATTTAACATACATACATACACTCACGCCGATATCCCATAAGGGTCGGCAGAGACCATTATATACTACATGCATACATATAGTTACGTTTCTTTCCCATTGGGGTAGGCAGAGACTACTTCTTTCCACTTGCTACGATCTTTCGATACAGTAAAATGGCTATCCGTAGCCCACATTTCGCCACAGTCGTATCCACACACACATCGTAGCCACATTTTATAAGGTTAAAAATGTTAAAATTACTCATTGCATTCCCGCGGCTTAATGGAGAGGAAAGGAAAAAGGATGATGTAGGAAAGGTGTATTGAGCAAGGAATATGGAAGTTTGGAATAGGATACTACTATCTTGGAAGGAGTAGGAAAAGACAGTAGTAGCTCGGGAGGCCGGGGTCGCTTACCCGTATACTTAAGTCTATTTGCCGGACAGGCTAAAAGACTAAGTATCCCCTGACCTAACATTTATTACATTAACATTTATTAATTATTTATTTACATTTCATACACTAATCGTTCAGGAGACTTTTTCTAAGCCATTTTATACTAATAGACGACTGATTACTTCAATAGCAGTGACTCTGTGTTCTGTAACAATTGGGCCCGATTCGAATCCCTCAAGGTCAAATTTGTGTGTTAAGCACGAATGTTTGTACCCTATTCATGGTTATTTATCTATATATGTATTAGCATTTATCTATATAAATAAGTATATAGTTGTCCAAGATACAGGGTATCCTAATTTGGGGTTGGATTAATATGTATGGAAAAAAATGCGTCCGCAATATTTTATTATAATATTCGAAATAATCGACCTTTAGATGGTCCTGCCCCCCTATCCAAGTTGAAATTCGACGATCGTTATCGCTAATAGAAACGAAAAAAAAATGTATTGGAATGACACTTCTAATCGCAAAGACACACGTGACTTATCGAATAGAAGTGTCGTTCCAATACATTTTTTTTCCTTTCTACTAGCGATAACGATTGTCGAATGTCAACTTGGATAGGGGGGCTGATATAATATAAGGTAGGTGAAGTATCTGATCTAAAATAAAGAAATATGGAAAATAAGCTTACCTAAAGCTTATATAATACACTAGCTTTTGTCCGCGGCTTCGCCCCCGGGAATCTCTGTTTTCCGCTACATGTAAAATCCTGACACAATCACAGATTTATATAAAATGTCTAGGAACCACTTTTACTTGACCTCTCGTACCTTAACGATGACTACTAAAACAGAGATCAAGCTATATATTCAATTCTACTGGGCCGATTTTAATGAAACATACCGTAGTATTTAAGTCGTACTAGTAGCTTTAAGATTGTAATGGTTTAACCAAAATTTACCCGCTGGTTTTTGCGTAAAGCCCGAACAAACAAACAAACATCGACGGATTCGGTTTCAGAAGCCCTTAATTAGTAGATCTGAGTAGTCTGTTTTTAAATATCTTTGATTTATGAAAATTTTACATTTAACATATTTATAATAGTATAGATAATAGACTAATAGATAGATAATTTAATACAAAGACAGAAATGTAAAACACAGAATAAACTAATACAATAAAAATATATATATTAATGAATATATTGAATTGAATAATACAAATTATTTCAAAGAAAATATATTTACGTTTTGGATTAAAATCTATTATCACGACCCAGCCTTTCTACATCATTAATTATTTGAGGAGTCAGGTGAGGTAAAGGCTCGGGTATACAATGTTACCATTGTGCTCATCCCAGAACAATGTTCAGACTATTTGAATTCATTTAATGTTAATTCAATTTGTTTAAGTGAAATTTTAATAGAATAAGGGGAAGATTTGACGAATGATTTTATGTATTATAATAAAATTTATGACGCGATATATATATAGACCAGTCAAATAGCACCATTACGCAATCCAATAATAATTATTTAATAATTAAATACAGTACACACATATATACGATATCAGATGTCAATCATTATCTAAACAATAACTATATGTCCTGAAATTGCTGCAGATGCTGACTAAGGTCAATATTAGTTTAATGTTATTGTAAAAAAGTTAATAATATTTATTACTAGCTTTTACCCGTGGCTCCGCCCGCGTGAATATCGACTTTCCCCTACAAGGAAAACACGGATTTCTTGTCGGAATGAAAAGGGTAAGCTATAGTCCGCCTCGCTGGTCTAATACAGATGAGCAAACTTCACATGTCCTTGAGAAAATCTCTCAGGTACGTAAATTTCCTCAGGATATTTTCCTTCGCCGTTTACCTGAGTCATAATTAATTATTAAACTATTATTTAATGGGTATTTCAGAAGTCAGATTCCAGCTCAAAATTCTCGAAATTTTGCATGTCTAGTATGTCTGATATTACCCTAAGTGTCTGGTATCGATCTCTTCCTCACATTGCTCTCAACCGTTCTGTCCATATCTCATTCATCACACACGCATCTCTCATACAAATTTTGCTCAAAAACTAACTTTTCAGTTTTTCCTTATTAACTTCAAATTTTTCTTCTATAGGTACTTCTATTTTGTATTCTCCTGCATCCCTCATGAATAGCCGCGTCTATCGACCCAACCACGGTGCGATCCACCAAAAATTGAATAGACCTAGTAAATTAAATTAAAATTTAATTTAATTTACTAGGCTATCATTGATTATACATTACTGTTAATACGGTTGTATGTTGCTTTTATTGTATGTTGCCACTAGAAAATAAACAGGCAACACATCTACTTATAAACATCTTTAAATTAAATAAATTACTGCGTGTAACACACGTTCTTCAGGCATTTAAATGATTACAAATTAAATACTAGACCGTGCCAGCAAATCACCAGAAATCCGGTTAAAGTCGATAGGTATTTACTCAAGCTAGATAAATTTCCAAGCCGCCGTGCTGAATTCACTCGATGTCTCTCCACCGGGAAATTGACAGATCGCTATCAAATCCCATTCGACCGTCATGTTTGTCACTTAAAATGTCGTATATCTATTAGTATATTATAATGAAATAATGTGTTAATATCACCCTTTTTTTCTATATTTTATGATTATCCTTATTTATATTTATGATTATCCTTCATTGTATTTATTTATGATTATCCTTGTTTTTATTTATGATTATCCTTGTTTGTATTTATCTCAAAATTTATATCGTCATTATCATCGACCCATCTATTTTCACATTGTAAGGCACAACTTCCTAGTCAAGCTGATTTTCTACAATCGTTAACGCTAATAGAAACGAAAATATTGTATTGGAATGATATTTCTAATCAATAAGTCACGGATGACTTGGATTTTTTTTGTATCTATTAGCGTTAACGATCTTAGAAAGTTAACTTGGCTAGGGGGGGGGTAGGTCTTCTTATAACGACTCTAAAAATAGGTTGGTGAATAGAGTAAACAAAATAGTTATGAACTACTTACTCAGGATCAACATAAAAAATTGTGGTTACTTTTACACTCACTTATGGAATAAGATTTTGGTGGGAAAAAGCACTTTTACAAGTGAATTCATTCAGCAGCACAACATGTAGGATCTGTAACATGGAAGAGAAAATTATGGAATCATACTGTGCTGATGGAATGCTTTGGCTGGAAAGAATATGGAGCTTCTAAATCTGGCACACCCCAAACCTGAAGATTAGACTGCTAGGAGAATATGTAGTTTATATTGGAGCACAGAAGATTATCAAGAGCAATATTTGTACAAAAGATTGCATAGGTATAAATGCGTCGTACTATTTAAGCTTTGACACATTAGTGTCAATTCTGATGTAACACAACTTAAACTAAATTTAAACTCTCCCTATCTTTTTCTAATGCCAAACACCAAAAGGAGATAGCAAATATTTTTAGCGAGCACCAACATGTATTTCTGTTAAAATTTATGTTCGTCAAAAAAATGTTTCGTTTTTGCGTATCTTCTTTAGTGGGTATGTTCCGTGGTCTCGTATAAATTTCTTAATTTTGACGTGTCTAAACAAAACTGACAACATCAAAATTGTAGCTGTCTCGTTTTGGCGTTTGACATTAAAAAAAGATAGGGAGAGGCTAAATTTAGTTAAGTTCTGTTACCGCAGAGTTGCCGCCATCGTTAAGGAATAAAACTTCATCGGACTGGCTGGCGCAAAGTATATAAGTATTTGAAATTGATTACTACAGAACAGAGGTCTCAACTTGAACTTTGTTCTACATATTCATCGATGTATGAAATATGATTTTGTTTTGTCTTGATATAATAATTCTATTCCTCTTTCATAAGATAAACGCTTATGGTTTAACAAGTCTGGTCATCAATACGATCCTGCTATGATCACACATAGATACATTAAAAATTAGCACATAAGGAGTACGTACTAATTGCGGGGTGAGAAAACCTGACTCGCAATCAAGAGGTCGCAGGTTCAAACCCGATTACATATCACTGAGTTCTTCAAACTTACACACGATCTACATTGTAGACACTATGTACTAGACGGAGAAGGAAAAACTTCGTGAGAAAACGTAAATTCCCGCATGGGTGTGTGAAGTTTACTAACTAGGCCAGCGTGGTAGACTTTGGCCTAATCCCCCTCCCGATCGGGAGAGGTCCGTGTCCTTGTAGTTGTGACGAATATGGACCGGAAATGATAATGATCATGATATAAAGAGTTTCTTTTGCTAGAGGAACTTTCAATGAAGGAAGGAATCAATGGACTTTAAGAAGCTAATAATGAAACATACCAAGTAAGAAAAGAGCTGAAAATATATTTCCCAATCTTTGTTATTGGATATATAGTCAACATTATTAAAGAAGTTTTTCGAGATATTTTCCATTTTCATGACTTGGCAGCAAACAGTTTTCTAAGCGTGTTTAAAAAAGCTTTCATTATGTCGTGAAAATTTATTGACTAACAATCAATAATCTATTATTAACGTGAATGATTTTTTTTCTTTTTATTACTAAACTGACAAATGCTTGGAACTTTTGTAAGAGAATAACAGTCGAACTTTTCAATACGCTCAATGTAGTAGTACCTTTATGAGTCTAATTTAAATAAATAGATACAAACGCGATGATAACTTAGGTAAGATAATAAAATAAATGTAATACATACATACACTCACGCCGGCAACCCATAAGGGTAGGCAGAAACCACAGTTTGCCACATACTACGATCCTGACACACTCTCACCTCATCCACATGCGTATATCATTTCATACAATTTTGTCGATTAAGGCCGTACACTCCTAGTGGAATGGTTGTGATCTTCTGATAGTTTGGTTGCGGCTTTCATAAGACTTCTCCATTTGTCTCCATTCGTGGGACGATTTGATGAGGTTTGTCCATCGTGTGGGTGAACGGCCGACCTTCTACTCTTTCTTGTATTATTCATCGTTCCAATGAGCTTTCGTTGCCGATAATATATCCAAACATCTTAAGGATTCGCACTCAAATTGACAAAAGTCTTTTTCAATTTGATGCGAAGCTCTTTTACGATGGAAACTTCAATGCAGTAAACGGTCCATTTTGTCCTCAGCAAGAGTCTCCAGCACCATATCATAAGCTAGATAGATAATTATGTATGTGACCTAGTGGTGATAACCATGCATTACCAAGCTTTAGATCCCAAGTTTGAATCCAAGGCACCACTGAATTGTTGAAATCATATGCGTATTAATAACTAATTATCAATCGTTTCAAACGGTGAAGGAAAAAGTCGTGAAAAAATCTGCATGCCTAAAAGACTTTTCCGACCGCAAGTGAAGACTGCCAACCTGCCTTAGGCCAGCGCGGGGGAATTCTGCGAGTAGACCCGCACCCTGTAGTGGAACAGTAGATGAGTTGATGATAACGATGATGAAGTATTTATATGTGGAGTGCGGTGTTACTAAGTAAAAAGTCTGAGGATTGATATAAGTTGAAGCATGCTGTAGTGACAAGGATCAAGAAAGGAATACTCCAATGGTTTTACCATTTTAAAAAAATGAGCGAGAATTGGATGACGGAACGAATATACCTAGCAAATTGTTGATAGAGGTCGCCCAAGTGGTACCTATCCCAAATAAGCAATTTGTTTCAAAAAGGTCAAGTAGTACACTTAACCAAGGCGGACGCACTCCGAGCTGTAGATACAAAAAAAAATACCTCGGCCGCGCGATCCACTCGGTTGGGTCTAACACAGTGCGTGTCACATGCGCGTTGGACTTGAGTGTTCGCGTAGTGGTTCAATCAATGAACATTTACTCACGTGTTACGTCTACCGGGCGAGAAAGAACAGAGCGATACTGAAACGGTCAAAGAAAAAAAAACCTCTAACACATAGAGATACGATTCATATTAGCCTGCACGCATAGGGCGAAGTGCCTTCTAGATCAATAAATAGCATATCTCTGACTACCTCCATGCACTGGGTACTTTTTTGATAAAAATACCAAATGCATCACATCACAGTGAAGGCACGGATGTGTTTGCACCCACTAATATTCACCCAACGTCTTCTTGCGTGCCCTAATGTCACATCCCGAGAATTGTGCTAGCATTTTTGGCCGATATGAAGGAGAGCTGACTAATTTTCAGATCTCTTATTGTTACTGGCTTTGCAGCAATTTTAGCCTGAAGTGTCAGGAGTGGTGGCCTGGGAGCAACCAGGTCAACACTCGAGTAGTACAGGGTAGACTTACTTGCCCATACATATTTTCACTCCCGTGCTATCTCGACTCATAGAGTACGCCTCCACGGGCCGACAGGTTTTATGATGCCTTCTCTTTCGCCCACAGGCTTCACCTTCTTCGAAACATAACAAGGTCATATTTTGTGTAAAGTCTTGTATTATGTGCGCCTTTTCCCGGGTTAACTATGTCCCAGATCGGATGTACCAACGTAAAGTGTGATGTGCCGTATGCTGGAACTGTAACCTTATAGCATCTTGCCAGCTTGGTGGTTTGGATCCGTACAAGTACCTTTTAAAAATAACTTAAGCATATTTTTCAGCCATCTAGGCCGAATATTCTCAGCTGGATTCATAAATCCAAATGGGAATTTTCGGCTTAGATGACTAGATTTAGAAATTTTAGGTCATTTCAAAATCCCACAGCTATGTACGGCCAAGACTGCCTCCGGGGAAGCCAACACTGTTGATGCATCAGTTGTGGCTTGTATTTCGTTGGTTATTTCCATCGCAAAGTAACAACCATAACACATATTTGCCTTTGTTTTTTCAAGTGTTAGTCTCCATTGACGCTACACTTACAGATATACCCTTGTATTTTCAGATGATTTTCTCCGCTAACCTCGCCATTAACGTGAACCACTTTTGGTTTTTTTTTCATTAAAGCAATTCGCCTTGTTTTTGTAGTTGTCTCCGACATTTCTTTATAGTGTTATTCACCTTATCCGGTTATGGTAGGGTTTTCGAACCATCGCGCAACCCCGCAATCGGGTACAATGGGCCACAAAAATACACGTATGATTTTTTTGGGTGCAAACCTCACATAACCGTCATATAGTGGGCACGATGCACTAGGCATTTTTAGGCGAAAACAGGGTTTTTGATCTACCTAGAGCCAAAACTCATCACTGTTCCGCAATATATCAGCGGTATTCAAAAGTTACTATACTGCGGGATACTAGCGAGAATATATGTATTTATACATTACATACATTAGATAATGCTTTGTCTTTGTTGATATTCTGAAAAGACCCCAAAATGTAGGCCCCTGCATGGCCAAAGATGGCAATGACTCTGTCTGAAATCAATCATTGTTCATGAGCTGCAGTAGTTTACTTATCATCTTAGGTGAACTGCACGCCTTCACTGTGAAAGGATACGTGCATAACTCCCGTGGCAGGCCACTAGGCTACAGAAGGACGCGGGTAGTTTTGCGGGTAGTTTAGTAGTGCCGTGCTCTCGACACAAAGGCATGCATTAAGAATTATCTGGACAATTTAAAAAAAGGTGCACGCCATCTTACTGAAACCGCAACATAAAAAACAAAGATAACTTTCACTACAAATCTAAAGCCACAATTACTAAGCTATGCGTCAAAAAACGCAAAGGAAAACCTAAAATGGCATTCTAAATAATGAAACACGAATAAAGTCCGTTTCTTAAATCTTACGAGATAAGCGACTGTATTCCATCGAACCTTCACCAAATTGTAATAAAGTTCAAAAACATACGAAATTATAAAAGCTGTTTTGTACAATGATTTCTGCTTCTGTCAGCAGTTTGGTTCAATATTTGAATGAGACAGGTTAATTGTGACTGAGTCAATAATAGGGGTAAGTTGGAGTGATTGAACAAAAGAGACGAGCTATCTACTATCTCAGACCTGTAGTCTATATTGAAACTACATGCCAACTAGATTATTTATTTAAAACAATATTTGTTCTTTTTCAGGATAGTCGGCGCTAACGCCGGCCTGGCATGACGCGTTCACTACGACCAACCTCGCCCCTATACCTCAACTCATCCCTCTACGATCCACTCTTGAATACTTACAAAACAAATTTCGCCCAAATTCTCCTACTAGTTTTTATAATCTCACAAATGGTTACTCCAACTCTCACTTATTTTCATAATAATAAAAATATTTCCTCTGACAACAATTTCACAAACTATACAAATGGAGTAAAAGACACCTTAAAAACAGAAGTAATCAAAGAAAATGAGCTTATTAATACTGTAAGTAGTAAAAAATATCAGACTCTTATAGACAGATTTAGAAGAAAAAATATCAACACGGAGAATACTTTACAAAATATAACTAAAGTCACTGTACTCAATAACACAGATTATCAATTTATTATGAACAATGTTGAAAAAATAGACCAAAAAGATAATCCACTCGGTCAAATCAAATTTGATGAAGAAACTCGTTCAAAACTATTCAATGACTTCTCGAAAACCGTTCAAAGTATCAATGATAATGAATCAAAAACAATTATATTCGATTCAAATTTTAATGATACGATATTCGATATCGGTAAAAAATTTGAAGGCGACGAATTTAACGAAACATATATAAAAAGCGATGCAAAAGAATCATTAGACTTTTCGATACGAATTCCCACATCCTATAATGTTACCCCAATTACCAATGTACACCACATAATGCGAGCAGGATTTAATGACGGTAAGTGCTAATGAGTAATATTATTCAGATCAATAATATGTTCCTATTTAATTCATAACCAACTACAGAAATAATAAAGGAATAATAGAATGAATGAAAGGAGAAATAGTAAATTATGGAGAGTTATTTCCGAATCAAATTATTCTATATTTTTTATATTTTAATTTCGAATTAAATTAAAATATAAGAAAACTAAAGATCACGCAGCGATTAATGGTAAGAGCTATGCTTGGAATTTCCCTGCGAGACAGGATCCGTAATGAGATAATCTGCAGGAGAACTAGAGTGGCCGACTTAGCTTAAAGGATTACAAAACTGAAGTGGAAGTGGGCGGCGCACATAACTCGCAGAACCGATGGACGTTTGGGGGTCTTAAATTGTTGGAATAGCGACACCGAACCGGAAAGCGTAATGCGGGTAGACCCCCGACTAGGTGGACCGATGACCTGGTGAAGGTCGCGGGCATGCATGATGATGCATGATGGGCGTGCTGAGAGACAGCACGCGGCGCCCCACTGGATCTTGGTGTTGGGCGCGAACCTGTAACAAAACATATATTAATATTTAAAGAACAAATCAAATATTTCGTTCCCAATTGAGGGAACGTCGTCAGTGATTAAAGAGTTTACAAATATGATTTTCTAAAGAGTAATTCCAGAAGCAGGGTTTCTCGTAGCGTAGTAGTATTGGCCATACATGCCAAGTCTTAGAGATCTCGAGTTTGAATCCAGGCACGCACCTCAGACTTTACTAAATCATGTGCGTATTGATAATTTTAATTATTATATACTTCAAATGGTGAAGGAAAACATTCTGAGAAACTTGCATGCCTAGAAAATTTTCTCAAAGTAGTCTGAAGTGAGTCAACCTGCACTGGACCAGTATGGTAGACTACAGCCTAACCATACCCTACAGTAGAATAGTAGATGAATTGAGGACGATGAAAGACTTATATATAACAGTTATATAGTATTATAAAATTGATAAGTGTCAAATTTTGCAATTTAAAAAAAATACTCAGATCGACTAATTAAGGGCTTCTGAAACCAAATCCGTCGATGTTTGTTTGTTTTATTTGTTCGGGCTTCACGCAAAAACCAGCTGGCAGATTTTGGTCAAACTTTTACATTTTTAAAGATACTATTCCAACTTAATTACTGCGGTATGTTTCATCAAATTCGATACCTGTAGAATTGAAGATACAGCTTGATTCTAGTTTTAGTAGTCGCCGTTAAGGTATGAGAGAAACCTGTAACCAGTACCTGTAGTATCACGCTCCTTGGTTAGAAATCATCATCATCTATCTCCAGTCCATATTCGTCCCCACTACAGACGCATGGACCTCCCCTGATCTGGTGGGGAATTAGGCCATAGTCTGTTGTATGAATGGTGTATAAAATCTATCAACCAACACACTGCCGTAGTGTTATTTGATAGACTTCACACACCCATGCGGGCACGCAGGTTTCCTCACGAAGTTTTCCTTCTCCGTTGAGTACACTGGTATCTACAATGTAAGCACATTGGTGGTTTAGTGATTATAGACACGACACACGGCCGAAAGGTCGCTGGTTCGATCCCGGTCCCGTACCACTGAGTTATTCTAATTCATATACGGTCTACATTGGTTGGTGATACCTCAGCGAAATGTCTACACATCACTACGTACATATGTATCCCCTTACCTCGTACAAAATAATAAATGTGAGCATAAAATAAATATTATTGTGCACAAACTCGAGTGATATCCCTATATAAAAAAAAAACACTTGTATATTCTGCAAACGCCATTTTCCAGATGAATATTCAAGATTCATGGAGCGAGCGAAGCTGATTTAGACCTTCAGAGAGGCCGTATATTATGTTAATAGAACAGAACCTCACTCAGGCGATATCTTTACGTAAAAAGTTCACTTGAGTCTTCAACATACATAATCATTCAAAGGAATATTCAAATTATGATGTCACCACTGTCTCATGAGTACTGTACTGGGAGCCGCGGCGTTATTCCGAAATTCAATTAATTAAAAGCTCTCTATTGCGTTAGCGATATAAAGTACTAGCTTTAACTTTAACATTTTTAACCTTATGAAATGTCGGTATCGTGGTTCGCCACCCGACACGTCTCGTTACCCGCGGGGGCGAAATGTGGGCTGCGGATAACCACTCTGCTACATGTAACTATCGTAGCAGGTAAAAAATAGTGTTCTTTGCCTACCCCAATGGGAAAGAGGCGTGAATGTATGTATGTATGGAGTATATACTATGGTAAGGCAGTGCCTACCCTTATGGGATATCGGCGTGAGTGTATGTATGTATGTATTTTACCTGCAATATCCTTAAATACATATCAGACACCTTTGAAAATACATTTATTTGATAACTTTGTAAACTATTTTTTTTTTAAATAACAACAACAACCAATTGGGGAACAGTTTTTTTTTCGACATAAATGAAACCCCAAGTCCTTCTCTAGATCCTTGGCAATATGTTTACAAAATTTCATGATGATCGGTTGAGTAGTTAAGAGGTGAAAGTGTAATAAACGAACACACATTCGCATTTATAATATTAGTTAGTAAATTAT
Organism: Thaumetopoea pityocampa; assembly: GCA_017165845.1. Taxonomy (NCBI): domain Eukaryota; kingdom Metazoa; phylum Arthropoda; class Insecta; order Lepidoptera; family Notodontidae; genus Thaumetopoea; species Thaumetopoea pityocampa. Next base: position 27,120 of record WUAW01006471.1, on the reverse strand, counting down.
TTTTTCATTTTGTTGCCTTTTTTGTTTATATTTATACAAAATAATGTTTCTAGCCAATATTCAGATTTGCCAGGATGTACATACATGTACCATACTGATTGGCACAGTGGGCAGAGGCCCTGCTTTCTGTGCCAATGAGTCCCGGGTTCGAATCCTGATAGGAACAAACTTTGTGTGATGAGCACAAAGGTTTATATCCGAGTCATGGACGTATTTATTTATTTATGTATAGTATTTATCTATATAAGTGTGTATATCGTTGTCTACTATCTAAGATACAGGGAATCCTAGTTTGGAACTACAACAATGTGTGTGCAAAAAATGTTCAATATATTATATTATATTAAATCGAGCAATTTTACTGTAAGTATATTTATTTAAATGTTACAACAAAATTGTTTTTCCGGGTGAATCAGGGTTGGGTTTTCCTATAGACTAAGTAGGCTTCAGCCTACGCCGTCAAAATCAAGAGGGGCCTACATTCAAATTGTTAGCAAAATTAAAATTACACTATTCTAAAAACAGTGAACACTAGCACACTGGACCGAAAATAAGGAGAAATTCTACGCGTATGACTAATATAAACAAACATAAAAATGTAATTTACAAATTTAAAAATGAGAGGTAAGAGGGGTCTCATAAGTGCAATAGCCTAGGGACTCTTTTTCATCTAAATCCGGCACTGAGGTACATATAGTATTTACGAGGATATTTTCTCTGTGTTGCCATTATAATAATAACGTCGCTCCATATCGATGGGAGAAAACATTTTTGCCGTAAGCAGCTAAAACTTAACTATTCACTAAAGCCAAAAAAACCGTAATAAACTCAGAAACAAAATCATAGCGTTTTAACCAAATAAGATATAAGGATACTTTTTACCATAAAGGATCCATTGTTTTTGTGCCTAGTTTTCTACAGCGCGGAGTACGTCTGCCTTGGCTATGGCTAGGACCCTATAACTAGGGTAGGGATCGAAGAAATCCCCCTCCTTCAACGTATTCCGCCGCTACAAGAGCGGCGCACACCAACCCTGATTCGGGTTGCAAACAACTTGTCGTGCACCATTCATATATCGCTCATCCAACAGAATAATGACGTAATTGCAAAAAAAAATTATTTTATGTTTAATTTGAATGATTTGTTGTTTAATATGGATTTTTTCGAGAATGCTCTTTATTATTAATAATAATCTATAAATAAATTATGAAAAATCATGATAATCGATATGATTTACAAAATGGGTATAATCCAATTTTAAACTGAAACGCTTCTTCTGATAAATTGTAAAAATGTTATTACGTCATTGTTATATTGGATGAGCGATATGTCGCTACTATAGTCACAAGCAAAACACCTTTTCATGTATTGCTAAACAATTAGTGAAGGTGTAAGGAATCGGCGATCTTAGCTCCGCCATCTTGAAAATATCGGTAACGTGAGTAACGACGAATAAACAAAATGTCGGCGACACGTGCTTATATAAGCACTAGCTTTTGCCCGTGGCTCAGCCAGCGTAAATGCCGGCTTTCCGTTAGATGGGAAATCCCGCAATAATCATAGATTTTTATATAAAAAGCCATGAACCATTTTTACTTGAACTCTCATATCTTAACGGCGGCTACTAAAACAGGGATCAAGATGTATCTTTAATACTGCTGGACCGAATTTGATGAAACATACCGCAGTATTTAAGTCGAAATAGTATCTTTATGGCAGTATCAGTTTGACCAAAATTTACCCGCTGATTTTTGCGTGAAGCTCGAACAAACAAATAAAAATCGACGGATTTGGTCTCAGAAGCCATTAATTAGTCGATCTTTTCCTTTTTTATTATCTTTGATTTAAATAATTTGACATTTAACGTTTTTATAACAGTAATGATATACCGAATATGCGAAAACACATATTTATAAATTCATATTTCGTATATACGAAAACCGTATAAATGTTGTGATAATCGCAAGGATATCGAACGTGTCGCGTATCGGGTACTCGCGTAACCATGTGTACGAAAAGCCTTACATTTGCATGTAAATCTTCAACACGCTTACGAACATTACTTCTTTACTATCTCAATCTTACAACAAACTGATGATCTTACGAATAAATACCTGATAAAAAAGCTACATCACAGTTTCGATATTATCATTTTTATATGGAAGCATACACAAAAAAAAATTATTGAAAGAGCTTGCCTTCAAACTCGGTAGGCATTTAAATTTACCAAACGCTATCTTATTAAAATTTTAATTTGAAATACAAATTGACCGTTTCATTAGATAATCGTTGACCCAGTTTCTTTGTCATACTTTTGGTCGCTTAGGCTCGAATAAAATTAATTGTTCTATCCTACCATCCATTTTATAACAATGAACTTTCCAAGTTTGTAAAATACCTACCAAGCCTAAAATAATGACACTTTCCGCAAGTGCCGCTACAGTTTCGCTTTGAAGTTTTGTCGCTAACTTAAATCCAAAAATGCTTTTAAAATGTCTGCACCGTCCATGTTGGATAAATTATTGTTCTAAATGACAAGTATTATCGTACAGTCAGAAGCGTGAGTGTGACCGTGAGGGCCAATCGCAACTCATTGTGGAGACAAACAAGCATTGTTTTATTGTGTATATTAATCAAAAGAATTATCATCATAATCTTGGACACTTTCACACACACACTGATCTAGTTCGAAACTAGTTGTATCTTGAGCGCTAGACAACGATACTTATACAGATAAATACTATTACATACACATATCGCTCATCCAATAGAACGATGACGTAATTGCAAAAAAGTTAAAATTTTATTTTGTGTTTAAT